>CAUYPK010101582.1:0-18454 GCA_963574355.1 Loris lydekkerianus | reverse complement strand
GAACTTGCTACTGTGTGCTTATGTTAGCAGCACTATACAAACAGCTCAGTAAGGTTACACAACTTTGGTATATCAGTGTTTCGTGGCTATGATCACATTGACATGTGGTGGTGTCTTGCGAGTGGCATTAATTATTGTTATTGCCTATTTTTGTATGCTATCACAAGAATGTCAGAGCTTAGAGTAACAAATATTAAATTTCTTATTAAATTTGGTAAGAGTGGAAGTGAAATCAGGGACATGTTAATCCAAGTCTATGGGGATGATACCATGAAGAAAACAGCAGTGTGAGACTGGATTAAACATTTTTCTGAAGGGAGAAAAAGCATCACTGATGAAGAGAGATCTTGACAAGCAGTAACAAGCAGAACTGATGAGAACATTGCAAAAACTTATTGAATCGTGTCAAAATTGCCAGCTGACTGTGAGAAGCATAGCAGACCAAATAAACATTGATAGAGAAGCAGTTAGAAAAATCTTAACTGAAAATCTTGGCCTGATAAAGGTCTGTGCAAAAATGGTCCAGAAGAAGCTCACTGTTGAATAAAAGCAAAGGAAAGTCAAAGCTTTCCAAGACCTCTTGGACAGGCAGAAGTGTATTATCATTATCACTGATGATGAAATATGGGTGTACAAACCTGAAACAAAGCATCAAGTGCACAGTAGAAGTCAGCCAATTCTCCACAACCAAAAAGGTTCCATCAGTCCAAATCAAGAGTCAAAGTGATGTTGCTAATCTTTTTTGATATCAGAGGGATTATTCATTATGATTTTATGCCAAGTGGACAGTTAACCAAGTTTGCTATTTGGAAGTTCTGAAAAGGCTACATTGAATAAGTTAGACAAAAATGATCTGAACTTTTCACCAACAACTCGTGGCTCTTGGATCACTACAAGGCACCAGCTCACACAGCACTGTCTGTGAGAGAGCTTTTAGCCAATAAATACATAACTGTATAACCTCTCTACTCACCTGATCTGGCCACCAATGACTTTTTCTTTACCCAAAGATAAGGACATATTGAAGAGAAGACATTTGATGACATTCAGGATATCAAAGGTAATGTGACAATAGCTCTGATGGCCATTCTAGAAAGAGTTCCAACATTGCTTTGAAGGGTGGACTAGGCACTAATATCAGTGCATAGCTTCCTAAGGGGAGGACTTTGAAAGTGACCATAGTGATATTCAGCAATGAGGTATGTAGCATTTATTCTAGAATGAGTTTGCAAACTTAACATTGTTAGACCTTGTAGATTAATGGAACAGAATTGAGATTAATGGAACAGAATTGAGAACCTAGAAATAAAATCACGTACCTACAACAAATTGATCTTCAACAAAACAGACAAAAGCATACATCAAGGAAAGTTCACACTGTTCAAAAAGTGGTGCTGGAAAAATTGAATAGCCATATGCAAAAAAATGAAATTGGATCCCTGTTTCTCACCATATACAATTAACTCAAGATGGATTAAATACTTAAATGTAAGACCTGAAGCAATTAAAATCCTAGAAGAAAATTTAGAAAATACTCTTTTGGTCATTGACCTAGGCAAAGAAATTTATACCTAAGACATCCAAAACCAAAAACAATAAAAACAAAAATCAAAATATGAGACTTAATTAAAGTAAAAAGCTTCTGCACAGCAAAAGAAATAATAAAAAAAAAAGTTAATAGACAACTTATAGAATGGAGGAAATATTTGCAAACTGTGTGTCCAACAAAGAACTAATATCCAAATCTACAAGAAACTCAAACAATTCAATAAGAAACAACCCTATTAAAAAGTTGGCAAATTTTTTAATAGGCAACCCTATTTTAATATCTCTTTCTGTCATTTGCCCACATGTACATATATATACGCACACACACACACACACACACACACACACAGCCAAGAAACATATGAAAGAATGCTCAGCATCACTAATCATCAGGAAAACTACAATGAGATACCACTTTCTCCTGTCAGAATGGCCATTATTAAAACATCAAAAAACAATAGATGTTGGCAAAGATGCAGTGAAAAGTGGACACTTGTACACTGTTGGTGGGAACATAGAGTAATACAACCTATATGGAGCTCAGTATGGATATTTCTCAAAGAACTAAAAGTAGGCGGTGCCTATAGCTCAGTGGGTAAAGGCACCAGCCACATACACCAAGGTTGGTGGATTTGAACCTAGCCCAGGCCAGCTAAACAGCAATGATAACTGCAACAAAAAAGTAGCTGGGTGTTATGGCATGTGCCTGTAGTCCCAGCTACTTGGGAGGCTGAAACAAGAGAATCACTTAAGCCCAGGAGCCAGGAGTTTAAGATTGCTGTGAGCTGTGATGTCACAGCCCTCTATTGAGACTCTGTCTCAAAAAAAAAAACTAAAAGTAGATCTACTCATTTGATCCTGCAATCCCATTACCAGATATCTACCTAGAAGAAAAGAAATTATATCAAAAAGATAACCTGTACTCGTATGTTCATTGCAGCACAAGTTACAATTGCAAAGATATGGAATCATCCTAAGGGCCAATAACTGATGCGTGGATAAAGAAAATATGATATACATGTGTATAGATATCACAAAAATATACATATAAAAGTATTTCACAAACACACACACACAGAATGTGCACGTGCACGTGCACGTGCACACACACACACACACACACACACACCATGGAGTACTACTGAGCGCTAAGAAAGAATGAAAGAACGTCTTTTGCAGCTACTTGGGTGGAATTAGACACCATTATCCTAAGTGAAATAACTCAGGAACAGAAAAACTAATGCCTCATGCTCTTACTTTTAAGTGGGAGCTAAACTATGATTACACGAGGGCGCACAGAAGGGGTATAATGGACATTGGAGGCTAACAAAGGGGGAGGATGGGAGAGAATGAGGGAAGAAAAAGTACCTAACAGGTACAATGAACACTACTCAGGTCACGGGTATGCCAAAAGCCCAGACTTCACTCCTATACAATATACATGGGTTTTGAAACAAAAATTTTGTCAGAAAAGTTTTGAGACAGACTGTGTTATGGTCCATTATTTCACTTCCAAGAAACACGGTCGACAGTATATTTTCTGATTTTACCTGTGGAAGTTTCAACTTCTCAACTTATTGGTGTTGCTGAGAGGACTTCATCTGTTTCCATCACATGGATTTTACATTTATTTCTTTCTCTCTTTTTACATTTCTTAATTTTTGCATATCTCACAACTGTCATAATGATCTATGTATGTACATATACACTGTAGTAGAATTAAAATTTTATGCCCTAAAATTTAAAAAAAATTAAAACCCCACAAAAATAAATGAGTAAATGAATAAAACCAAAATGAAAACAAAACAAAATCAGTTATCTATATGTGTGTGGATCTATTTCTGATTCCTGGACTCCCTGTTCTTTTCCATTTATCTATTTGTCTATTTTTATACCAACATCATATGTTGTGATTATTGTAGCTTTAAAACAAGTTTTGAAATCACGGTAGTGTTAGCCCTCCAACTTTGTTCTTTTTAAAAGTTGTTTTAGTATTCTGAATTTAGAGTCAGCTTGTCAATTTCTACAAAACCTTGCAAGAACTTTGGTTGGCATTTTGACCCATGAATATATGTATCTTTTGATTTAATTAGGTATTCTTTCACTTCTGTTAGTGATCTTTTGTATTTTTAAGTGTATCTGTCTTGCTTATCTTTTGTCAGAATTTATTATATATTATTTAGAATATAAGAATTTATGCCCTGGTATTTCATATTTTTGTGCTATAATAAATGGTATATTTATTAAATTTCAATCTCTGATAATTCATTGCTAGTATATAGAGAAACCATTGGTTTTTATATTGACCTTGTATCCAGCCACCTTGTCATTTTTCCAGGCCTTTTCTGGTTGATTAGGATGGGAAGGCTAAATCCAATCTATGTTGGCTTCAAGTAGAAGTCTCAAGACTGTGAAAGTTCCTAATTGGAATTTGGATTCCTTTCTTCATTTAACTGACTTTGTCCCTGGTCGTTGTTCTTTGAGTTACTCCATGTCCCCTGAAAATCATTTACTCCTACAACCACCCCTCATCTCCCATCTCCCCGGTGAAGAGGATATTTAAATGTCAACCATCTTGCTTCTCTTTTAAGTTTTCATATTTTGTATGATTCGTGTGTACATAGGCACACATTAATAAAATTTGCATGCCTTTTTCCTGATAATCTATTATCGATCAGTTGTTTTAGAGACTCAAATTATGACACTTCAGGGGGGACAAATTTAAACTTCCCTACACTCCTTAGCAAAGCAGATTTCAAAGGCACCTTACTGCCTTTTTATTATACTAGCAGTAGTATTATTACTATTAGTACTACTACCAATAGTAGCATTACTACTATTATTACTATTATCATTATTAGGCATATAAATGCATGGTAACTTCTGACTTGTTATAGTTACTGCTAGAGGCAGAGTAGTAGGCAGCTGAGAAGAAATTTTCTAACTAGGAAAGAGGCTTGATTTTCTATTGTTCTAGTTTTCCTACTGCAAATTCCCATAGATAGTTTTTCTCATATTTCCATATGCATGAGAATCATCAGAAAGTGTATTCTGACAATAAAGATTCTCAACATACCCTCTTTTCAACCCAATGAATATGAGCCTAAGGAATCCATAGTGTGTTTTTAAGCCACTATACAGAAGATTCAGACATGTACCAATGTTTAGAAACTTCTATTGTAGAGAATTCTCAGAGCCACCCAGTTCAGGCACTTGGAAAATTATTAAATTGTAAAACTTCTCCCCTCAGTATTTCTACTCTTCCTTCTTCCTCTGCTCAAGCTCCTGTGTTTCTCAGTTCTCTTCAATAAAGAAACTCAAAATATTTTACCCCCAAAGTACTTCTCTGACATATATTGAGATAGCGTGTTCAGAGGGCCTGCAAACAGGCATAGCCCTGCAAAACTGCCTTTTGCAAAGGAAAAGTTGCATCTGTAGAGAAAAATCTGCACCAGTGAAAAAAGCAGCCAGGCTTTCTCTGAAGCCCCTCCCTTGTCAGGGTCTAGAAAAGATTAACTCAACTGCAGGCCACTGTTCTTTCTGAGAGCAGTTTCAGAATAATTTGAGACCTTTTCCTCTTTATAGGAAGACAGCCTTTTTGCTGGACACGCTTTCCTCCTTCCATTCTTCCTTACCTTGGGACACCACTTCCTCAGAGCCCAGAGAAACATGGTCCCAGGTTATTGTTCTTTGAGCTATTTCATTTCCCCTAAAAACCACTTACTCCTTCAACCACCCCTCATCTCTCCAGTGAAGAGGATATTTAAATTTAGGCCACCTTGCTTTTC
Organism: Loris lydekkerianus; assembly: GCA_963574355.1. NCBI lineage: Eukaryota > Metazoa > Chordata > Mammalia > Primates > Lorisidae > Loris > Loris lydekkerianus. Next base: position 13,118 of record CAUYPK010101582.1, on the reverse strand, counting down.
TTTTAAGTTTTCATATTTTGTATGATTCATGTGCACATGGGCACACATTAATAAAATTTGCAGGCCTTTTTCCCGTTAATCTACTATCAATCAGTTTGTTTTATAGACTCAAATGATTGACACTTCCTGGGGGGGGGGAGTTGTTAAACTTTCCCTACACTCCTTAGTAAAGCAGATTTTCAAAAATTATTTCCAAGTGTTATTCTAGGAATATCATATTTTCCCTCCCTTCCAAGAGAAACTGCACAGTCAACAGCCCCTCTTGCCTAGGAGGCCCTGTGACCCTGTTCCACTTTCACTCCCACAGGTTGTTCATTCAGGAAGGGTGTGCATAGCCAAATTCAGCATTAAGCTGATTCAGGTACACTGAGCACTGACTGAAACGACAGTCTCCTGAGAAAGCAATATCTAAGCTGTGTCTACCTTTAGATCTATGATACATTCTGAGTTAATTTTTGTTTATGTTTTTTCTTTTTCTTTTCTTTTCTTTCCTTTTTTTTTTTTTTTTGTGACAGACTCTCATTATGTTGCCCACAATAGAGTGTGGTGGCATCACAGCTCACAGCAACCTCAAACTCTTGAGCTTAAGTGACTCTCTTGCCTCAACCTCCCAAGAAGCTGGGACTTACAGGTGCACACCTCAACACCTGGCTATATTTTTTGGTTTTTGTTATTGTTATCATTGTTGTTTAGTAGGCCCAGGCAGGGTTCAAACCTGCCAGCCCTGGTGTATGTGGCCAGCATCCTAACCCGTGGGCTACGGGTGCAGAGTCTTCAGTTAATTTTTATATATGGTGCAATGTATGAATCAAAGTTCAATTTTTGCATATGGCTATCCAGTTGCTCTATTGGATCATTGTGATTCCCACAATCTATGTGAAATATCCAAAACTGGAAAATCTCAAGAGGTGGAAATCAGATTGGTGGGAGCAACTGCTTAATAAGCACGGGGTTTCTTTAGGGGTGATGAAAATGTTTTGGAACTCCATAAAAGTGGTAGTTGAACAATGTGTGAATGTACTAAATGTTACTGAATTGTTTACTGTAGAGTGGTTAATTTTATTATGTGCATTTCACCTCTGCTAAAGAACAAAACAGCAGGGAATGGGATGCTGGAGTGGATAATGTCAAGTGCTCCTACAGGAGGGGCTTAGGGTAGGAGAGAAAGTCACAGAGCTTAGCTCACTGAGAGCTGTGGGGATGACAGGGTCTGGAAGTGATGGAGGGCAGATGTTGATGTGATAAGGACTAGACCATGTAGAACATGGGTAGGCTCACTTTTATTGGGGAAAAAAAAAGCTGGAGAGCATAATATTTCTGTCTTTGTGTCTCATACTGTGTCTATTGCAACTGCTCAAAGCTGCCAGTGTGGTGCAGAAGCAGCCGTGGAGGGACCATGCACGGGCACGGCAGAAGTCGGCATCCCTCCTAGGTGGCTGACTCCCTGAGCCTTATTAGTCACAATCAGAGTTTGGGTTTTCTTTTATTCTCATGGAGAAGGCACTGGAGCATTATACATGTGGACTGACGGGATCGGATTTAAAAATTATAATCACTTTATAAACACTTTAAAAATTATAATCGCACAGCTATTAAAATACCCTGATACTAATGAGGTATTTTTATGTACTTGTGAAAGAAAATCAAACTTTAAGTTTTCAGTGTCAACCAGGTTGACTTCCAATTAATAAATACCTCCATTGTTTTCTCAGTTTTATCTTAAAGTAGGTATGTGATAATCATTCTAATATTACATGGAATTATAAAACCACAGAGTTGACAGAGGCCTCCAGAGACTATCTAGTCCAATCACTACACTGCCTGGCAGGTTCATACCTCAATCATCTTAGAGAGAAAAAACCCAAATTTATGCCAATGCTGAGCCTGAAAACAGATTCTGTTACCAGACACAGAGGGTCCGGCCACCTGTCACTGTCAGCCAACATGCAGAGACAGGGATAGGTCCACCAAACTTTATTGGTCAAAAGGTCAGGATTCTGGAGAACAGTTAGAGTAGCCTTTCCAAGTCTGTTCTATTCTTCCATTTCCAAAATCACAGTTTTATGCATTTGAGTTCAAAGTGAAGACCATGTTAACCCTGCTCTTAAATAATAATCAGCAGAACCTCATGACCCGTAGTAAACAATAATCAGTATAACTCATGACCCAAAACAACATTTTTTTTTGAGACAGAGTCTCACTATGTTGCCCTCAGTAGAGTGCCATGGCATCACAGCTCATAGCAACCTCAAACTCTTGGCCTTCAGCAATTCTCTTACCTTAGCCTCCCAAGCAGCTGGGACTACAGGTGCCCACCACAACACCCAATTATTTTTTGTTACAGTTGCCATGGTTGTTTTAGTTGGGTTTGAACCCGCCAGTCATGGTGTATGTGGTTGATGCTGTAATCACTGAACTTCGGGTGCTGAGCCCCAAAACAACATTCTAATTCAAAAATTAATCTCCTAAATCAATCCCCCTAAACTCCTCAAGATAGGCATCTTTAGGGTGTGAGCTACATTTACAAAACAGTAAGAATGGGGAGCAGGGGGTGTCTGCCCTAGCCTGACAGACTCCATCTTATTCTAACTATATGTGCTTTCAGTTCTATTCTTCCCCATGTGATGAGAAAATCCATCATCACTCTGATGAGAGGTTTGAAAATAATTCTGGTTTTTCTAAAAAGATTCAACAACAACAAACAAAAACAAGAAACTAAAAAATCTTGGGTGCCTTTGGATGTTCAGAATCTATAATCTCCCTAAACCCCAACTCTGACTGTTCAAATCTACTAGTTGACATATTCCATAAAATCAGTCAATTCAGGTACAGTCCACAAACGTTGATGATTGCCTAGAAAGTATATAACACTCTGTTGGATGAAGGCAGGAGTCACTGATACATAGGACAGGTGCTAAAGTGCAACATTAGGCCTCCTAAAAACATTAAAGGAGATATTTCTAAGCATGGAAACACGATAGCAGTACCCTGCTAAGGAAAATAGTAGTGTAGTATCTGATAACATTTTTGTAAATAAAAGAACAGAAAGAGAGAGAGGTTGGAATAATCTCTAAGTGACAGATTTCAATGAAAAATGTATACCAGTATGGACAACATTCTTCAATCTGTGTTTAAAAAACGGTGACTAGAAAATCATATCACAGGACACAATAAGAGCAAGTTTAAAGCACTTGCTGTTATAAGACAAGGCAACAGGGTAAAAGGGAGAGAAACTAAAAAATGAAATGAAATGAAATAAAATAAAATGAAGAAAGCCTGTTGATGGTGTGGCACGAGGGGAAAGAAACATTGGAGAAAAGTCTGCCAAGATCCACTCATCCTGATCTTCCCTCCCACTTTCAAATATCCCCCCAGTAGCTTGCTGTCTCAGTCACATATTGACAAATGCTGGTAATGGGACTATATTAGAGCAATAGTACTCTGAGGAGTCAGCCGGCTTTTAAGTGTGGTTCCATTACGGGATTATGTGGCGCCTCCAAGTCCAATACTCAAGAACAGAGGATGGGGAATGTGACCCAAGGAGCTCAAGCAAAATGACAAAGGAGACAGATTCTATAGCAGCAGATAACATTTACTTCTTGCAAAGAACCACAAAGCTTTTTAAAAAGCAAATGGAATAAAGATGTGGGCGAGAAGTTCCCTCCCTGGGATAAGCAGATGGGGAGGGAGAAAATGAAAAGCAGGTGAATTGCCGAAGAAAAAGCAATACAGTGAAAAGCAGCAGAATTTAAGAGTTAATTATATGCCATTCTTTAAGACATGAGAGATAAGAAACCAGAAAAATACTAATTTAGTGAAGGTGGAACAAACAATTCTTTTCCCAATGGCAAAGAAAGAGGGAAGCCAGCATCTTTAAATGCTGGCAATTATGCAGATGACAGAAAGAATAAAGACTGAATTTCATTCCGACATAATAAGGGAGGGTATAAAGGAGACAAAAAAGCAATCTCAAGTGTTTACAGTTCCAGTGAGCCGACAGCTCAGCGAGCATTTAGAGCACATTATCTGAGCTGTGAAAAATTGCCATCAAAAAAATCACTGAAATTAATCAAGAAGTTAAACATTTATTAAAAACAAGCTGAGAGAGTATAGGAGAAAGGTCGAGTTCAAAGACTCAACCAAAGCTGGATCAGCTCGTTTCTGTGCTGTGGAATGGGCGGTGTTTGATTTGGAACCCAAGGTTCAGATGCAAGAGGCCTCTGGAGCCCTCCTTGGTTTGGGGGGACTGGAGTCTGCACATGGGGAAATAGCTGTTGGTGTCAGCCGTCTTGCGAAAAGCCGATGATGCAGCGCTCAACAACCTGGGACCCTTGACCCCTCAATGACGTTTGTACCAGCTTCGGTATTTGGGCAACATTCAAAATTAAACATAGTTCCCAGTTGTTCAGCCCCCAGTTGCCAAGGCCTAGACACCAATGTCCAGGCTGATGAGCACTTCCTTGTGGGCAGCAGGGTCTGCCCCTCCCACCACCTCTTTTGTTGCAAAGGTCAAGCAAACAGGAAAGGTCCTAAGAGCAGACACAGGTAGGCCCGGTGTGCTTCTCAGCACAACACGGAAAATGGGCACGTGACAGTGATATTCCCAGGAGCTTTTTTGGGGGGGAGGGAGGTAGGAAAAAGGGCTTTTTCTGATAGCTGCTGAGTTTGTGCATAGGCACCTCTATCATACAAGTCAAGAAAAAGATTCAGCAAGCATCCTACCCTTACTAATTTTGTCAAAATGTAAACACACACAATCCTCAGATAGTCAAGCAAGAGAAACAAAAAGAAAAATGTCCCACCCTACAACCTTGGTCTAATTTACCTTTTTATGAGTTCTCATTATTGGCCCTTTTTGCCTAAAACTTCACTGATCATGTCATATATTTAATATAAAAATTTTACATGACCAAAAATTTTAGAAGAAAAGGAATTTCTTGGGGTTTGTTTTTGATTTTGTTTTCAGTACTTTCTTTGCTGTTTTAAGATTTCTTAAAAAAGAGATCCCCTTAGCATTCATTAATCACATTAGACTCTGCAGCAAACATCCTAAATTTCTTAAAGCTACATGAAACTATAAATGTCCTATTATCTAAAGTGGGTGTTATTTCAGGAAAGGACAGTAGAATGGTTATGAACTTCTAACTCAAACAGATCTGGGTTCAGATGCCAGGTTTGTCACTTACTAGCTGGGTGACCTTGGGCAAGAAGCTTAATCTTACTGCATCTCAGTTTCGACATTTGTAAATGGAAAATAACGTCTGCTTTACAGGAACATTCAACGCAATAATGCATGTGAGATAATTCACTTAGACAGCAACTGAAGCATTGAAAGATGGGAATAAATGGTAGCCATTACTATTATTGTTATTAAATAAGTGAGAATTTTGAAATAGATTTTTTTTCTATAATTGGTTAATTTCAAACACTTGTACAGGCTTTTAATATGGACCACCTTCTGAGTCAAATGTGCCACATAAATGAATCGGAGCTATACTGTGACAAAGTGAGAAAGTACTCAGAGTCAGACCTGCCGCATACAAATGTTAAAAAGAAAAATTAAAATTTTCTTTTCTTTAGTAACTCTTTTTGAGTCACATTTGTGTGTTCTTTCATCGGGCACCTCCATTTTAAACTGAATGGAAACTGTGGCATTTTTTTCTGATACTTGGAGTTTTGAGGTATGACAATGTTTTCCAATATCTTCCAGTTTCAGGAAGTTCAGGTGATAATATAATGTAAACTCTAAAACAAGAGTTCATTGTGAAAAACATCTGTGTTTCAAAATAAGGTGTACTCCTGGGGAAGGAGGGGAAAGGGCTCTTCTCAGAGCTTCTTCTGAAATCAGAATTTATGGTAAGTATATGCCTCACCCTCACAAGAGTGAAATGTTCCAGTTAGGGTTCATCAGCAGAAAAGAGAAGTGCCCTAGGTACTTCAAGCAGAAAGGGACTTAATCCTGTGAATTACGAGGTTGGACAATTAAGTTCGAAAACTCATCTTAGAAAATGTGCTGCATACTTCATTCTGAAATCACTATGGTCACCTCTGAAGTACTCTTCTTGGGAAGTTAAGCACCAATGCCAGCTCCTAGTGCACACTTCAAAGCAATTTTGGAACTCTTTTTCTGGAATGACCATTTGCTGTTGTCTGGCACACAAAAAAACAACAATAATGAGTACCACTCAGCAAGACACAGCCACATATCAACATGAACACAGCTGTGAGGCACTGATATACCAAGGTTATGAAACCTTACCGAGCTGTTTATACAGTGCCGCCAATGTAAGTGCATGGTGGCAAGTTAGTGAACTTATTTGTCAGATGACAGTTCTGATAGCCATTCCAGAGAGAGTTCCAAAATTGCTTTGAAGGGTAGACTAGGTGTTGGCATTGGTGCATACCTTCCCAGAGGGAGTAATTCGAAGGTAACTGTACTGGTGTTCGGCCACGAGGTATATAGCACTTTTTCTAGGATGAGTTTGTGAACATAATTGTCAGATCTCATATGTGCTTACAAGATCATTGGAAGAGTTGGAGGAACAGAACCTCTGGGAGCTGCTGCCTTGCCCTGGTCAGACAGGTGGGGAATTAAGAATCTGCTCTAAAACTACCGCCTTCAAGAGCACCTTCGATGCAAAACCTCCACCGCCTTAGCTGCTCACTCAGAATCACAGTTCACGGCTGAGGTATGTGCTGGCAAAAATGAATGCCCATCAGGGTTTCCTTTCCCCCAGGAAGATGTGCTGCACACAATCCCACCTCCATGCTAAGTGTGCCAGCAGAAAGAGCAGAAAGATGCTCCATGCTAACTCTGCCTTCAAACATCTTAGGAGTGCATCTAATTGGAGGAACCCAGATCCTATCCAGAATCCTGAGTATCTCTATGAGAGTCTGAAAAAGGAGCTTTCTTGCTTGCGAAGGGGGTCCAGGAAGGCAGGCTAGAAGGAGCTGGAAAGGGATGTTGAGTGCCAACACCCCATACCATCAAGTATGGTGTGGGCAAGACTCAGAAGCTAAAGAGCTAAATGTAACCACTAAACCTGCCCCTTGCTAGTAGCAGTGTAATCTTGTAAACATTCTTCCTTCCCTTGGGTAAAACAAGGAGTTTGGAATATACTCTTCCTAAGGACTTTGTCAGTCCTCGAAACAAAAATATGGTCCTGTAAAAAGTACTATATCCTGGGACAATCCTCTTGGTTCTTATCTCCTAAATACTTCATTTTTCTGTCTTTGTGGTCATTGTCCCTTCTTGGAAGGTTATTCTCCCTGGGGCGGGAGGGTCTGGATTACAGCTTTTTTCTACTAATATTTACAAAATTCCCCACCTTCTCCCCTCCCTATCCCCACCAACATATCCCACCTTGGAACTTTAGAATACACTAGAATTGGCTGCAGTTAGAAGTAGGGCAGGAAAAAGTTGGCAGAGCTGAAGTTCTCTAATCCCACACCTAATATCTAAGAGTTCCTAGATAGCTTGTAATGTCAGTCAGTATTCATTGAGCCACTTTCATGAACATAGCTGAGCTGGAAAACCTCTTTCATGGCCTGTAGGTACTATACTAGGTTTGTACATACCCTAGGAAATCTTTTATTTTGTGAAAATCTTAGAGTGGTGCTTCTCAAACTTCATTGTGCACAGAGATGCCCTGGGATCTTTTAAAATGCAAGTGCTGAGTCAGTAGGTCTGACATGAGCTCTGAGAGCTGTGCATCTGACAAACTCAGGTGCCTCTGCTGCTGCTGCATGGCCCGCTCTTTGAGTAGCAAAGTTTAGACTTGCATGCACCATTCTCCCACCTGCCTCACCCCAAGTGGATTGAACTAAGTGCAAATGGCTGTGATAAAATGTCTCAACTTGAGGATTCCAACCCACAGACAAGAGAATCAGGGATTTGCTTTTTTGGTTTTGCTTTTCTGTAGTAAAAGAAAGCATTATATAACATGTTGCTCACAGAAAAGCATTCCGAGGGGTTTGGTCTATATTAATCTCCGCTTCCCAAATCATCACTATTTGCTTACCTGCTAATGTAAGTACATTAGCCTTCTTTGGAGTACTCTCCGGCTTTGGGATCCAGTTTCCTCATCTGTGAAACAGGAACATTGTCCAGAGGAATTTATGACCTACTGCATGTCAAAGAATCTGGTATATTACTAGAAGCTTTGAAATATTGCTTGTTTCCTGATCCTTGATTTTTGCATTCATTGGTTCAACCCTACTTCACCTGGGCACCTTTCTTTCATCAGGTGTAAAGAAGAATATTACTCATGAGGGCTTCCCTTATTTCCCTACACTGCCAAGAAAGTTTGCTATTCACTCTTGAAGGTTAATGGAGAATATTGAATTAGCTTGCTACTTTACATGCTAAAGTGGTACCCTGTTAGTTAATAGAACTGCTTGGCATAATTAGTTATGGTAAGAAAAACAGAGAAACAGGCAACAAAAAAGAAAAAATTGAGCAAACAATCCAAAGATTGGTCATAACTCAAGAATATAAATGTTCATGGAAGCTTTCTATGTAATGACAGAGAAATTGGAAACAGTCTAAAGGCTACACTTTTGAAATATAGGTAAGTAAAGCATGGCATGGCTATATACAGAATATTGTATGTGTAGACTTTAAATGCCTTGTTTAGATTTTTAGTGGCATGGAGAATTTTTATGACATGATGTTTAGAGTAAATTTTAAAACTCGGGCTACAAATTGGTATATACCAAGTTAAAACATACGGAGAAAATAACACAGGAAGGAAACATGCCACAAGAAAATCGTGGTTGCGTCTGAGCAGCTGTTTTTTTTGATCCTTCGTTCTTTTCTGCACTTTCCCTGATACATTTTACAATGTATCAGGAGCACATCTGGGGCCTGACTTCCTTTCCAGGTATCAGCTGTTGTTATTACTCATTTCATCAAAAGAAGATAGAGTAAAAACTGAGAAAAAGATTAAAGATTAGCAGAAAGCACTTATAAATGGATTAGGATGACACTTGTTTTAAATAAACTTTATTTTGAACTAAGATCATATTCATAGAGAAGTTACAAAGACAGTTCAAAGACACTCCACACACCCCTCACTCTGTTACTCCTATTGTAAACATCTTACATTACCATAATACATGCATCAAAACTATGAGATTAAAATTGGTGAGTGACTATTAACTAAACCCCAAACTTTACTTGAAATTTACCCATTTTTCTACCTATGTACTTTTTCTGTTCCAGAACGGTATTTTTGACTGTTGACTAAGGCCTCTTCTTTTTTGAATGTACCAATTGTGAAACATACATAGAAGTTCATAAACCTAAAATGTAGCATTTCAAGGAAAATATAAATTTCAAGAAATAGAATAGCACCAGTCTCTTAGGAGCCTTTTCCACTTCCCTGTCCCAGAGATAATCATTACCCTGACTTTTATGGCATCTATATCCTTGCTTTTCTTTGTAGTGTTACCATCTAGCATTTAATCCCCACCAATAAAGTAGCATTTCCTGTTTTTAAATGTTTATATACATGGACTATTACTGCATTTATTCCTTTATTCAAGATTATTTTGTTGTGTTTTATGTACATCTCTGGCTCATTCATTTTTCTTCCTATATGGTGTTCAACTAATATGTTATTTTTCATATTAGTTCCTGCTCCCTGCCCTTCCCTAATCAAATAGACCTTCTGCCTCCATGTCCCAGGGATGGCAATATAGCAGCAGAAAATCAGATTAAAACTATTTTTATTATTATTTCAAGAGCCCAGATCCTTAAAAATTTAAAGAGACTTATAATGGGATTTTTTATCCTCCACTTTATTGACCTGTTGGGCCAGATAATTATTTTGTCATAGGGCAATCCTGTGCACAGCAGATGTGTAGCAGCATCCGGGGGCTCTACCACTAGGTGGCAGTAGTGTCTACTCCCCTCTGCTTGAGACAACCAAAAATGTCTCCAGACTTTGCCAAACATCCTCTGGGGGGCAGAGTCATTTGGATAGGAGCCACTGGTACAGGAGCCATCTAAACCACTTAACCATATAAACATTCTCTAGGTGAGAAATTAAGACAGTCAGCAAGGAACACAGAGCATGAGACGCTGGGGGTGCCTGTGAGAGGGCTCCAGAGCCTGCTCTCAACCCAGGCCCAGACCTTGGAGGTCAGAGTGAAATGTTGGTTTGGGGATCCCAAGCAGAAGGAACCCAGGGTTCTCACACTGAGGGAGAGCTTAGAACTAGCAGCTAAGCCAAGTAGGACACAGCAGTGCCAATGGCTGAAGGTTAGATGAAATTGATGATGACACCAAGGACCAGACACCACCCTCCTTCACTGATGAGTTAATTCTGTACAAGCTACAATAAGTTAGACACAAAGTCTAGAAAATGCAGGGCAGATCCCAAACTGACAATTAATTAGGATGGGAGTTTAAGCGAAAATTATTATTCAAAAGTAGTATAAAATTAGTAGGACTATTAGTCAAGAAAAAGGGATAACAGGCATCTAGATCGGAAAGGAAGAGGTAAAACTACCTGTATCTGCAGGTGACATGCTTTTGCATCTAGAAAATCCTAAGGAACACACATCACGCTAATATGCAATCACAAGTATTGTAGGACACAGGGTCAATACAGGCAGTCCTTAGGTTGCAAACGAGATAGGCTCTTTAGCTTTGTTCTTGAGTTGAATTTATGTGTAAGTTGGAACAGGTACATTTATCTACTACCTGTAATACTGTGCTCATAAGTGCAAGTTGTATGTCAGTTGGATGTTTGTAACTCAAAGACTTATTGTAATAGCTTCCATTTGTAAGTGTGAGTTGTACAGTTGGATGTTTATAACTCAGGAACTGCCTATTACAAAAATTAATTGTTTTTCTACGCAATTGTAATGTATGATCCAAAAGTGAAATTAAGAAAACAATTCAGTAGACAACAGCATCAAAAAGAATAAGGGCCGGGCACAGTGACTAGCACTGTAATCCTAGCACTCTGGCAGACTGAGGGCAGGAGGATCCCCTAAGCTCAGGGGCTCAAGAGCAGACTGAGCAAGAGCAAGATACCATCTCTACTAAAAATAGAAAAACTAGCCAAGCATAGTAGCGCATTCCTATAATCTTGGCTACTCAGGGGGCTGAGGCAAGAGGATAACTTGAGCGTAGGAGTTTGAGGTTGCTGTGGGCTATGGTCCCATGGCACTCCACTCAGAGAGACATGTATTGGCTGGGTGCAGTGGCTCACACCTGTCTGTTATCCTAGCACTCTGGGAGGCCGAGGCAGGAGGATTGCTTGAGGTCAGGAGAAAAATTAGCCTGGCACTGTGGTAGGCATCTGTTGTCCCAGCTACTTGGGAGTTTGAGGCAGGAAAATCATTTGAACCCAAGAGTTTGAGATTGCTGTGAGCTAGACTGAGGCTACATACAGCACTCTAGCCTGAGACAACAGAGTAAGACTTTGTCTTCAAAAAAAAAAAAAAAGAAAGAAAGAAAGAATAAGATATTTAGGAATAAATTTAGTGAAAGAAATGTGAGACTTACACACAGAAAACTATAAAATAGTGTTGAAAGAAATTAAAGAAACTTAAACAGAAAGACATCCATGTTCATAGATGGGAAAATAATATTGTTAAGATGGCAATGCTCTACATCTTATTTTAAAGATTCAACACAATACATGTCAAAACTCCAGCCACTTTTTATGCAGAAATTGAGAAGCTGATACTAAAATTCATATAGAAATATAAGGGACCTGGCATAGACGAAACAAGCTGGAGAAAGAACAACATGGAACATACTTCACTATGAAGTGGTGTGGTGCTAGCATAAGGAATTGATTTTTTTTATGATCAATTAACTTTTGATAAGGGTGCTAAGGCAATTCAATAAGGAAAGAATAGTCTTTTAAAGAAATTATACTGGACGCCCATAGATCCACAGTATCCTACCTCATATCACATATAAAAATTAATTCAATGTTTATTGCAGCCCAGTTCATAATTGCTAAGTCATGGAAAAAGCCCAAGTGCCCATTGATCCATGAATGGATTAATAAATTGTGATATATGTACACCATGGAATATTATGCAGTCTTAAAGAAAGATGGAGACTACCTCTTTCATGTTTACGTGGATGGAGCTAGAACATATTCTTCTTAGTAAAGTATCTCAAGAATGGAAGAAAAAGTATCCAATATACTCAGCCCTACTATGAAACTAATTTATGGCTTTTGCATGAAAGCTATAACCCAGTTATAACCTAAGAATAGGGGGAAGGGGGAAAGAGAGGGGAGGGAGGGGGGATGTGGGTGGAAGGAGGGTGATTGGTGGGATTACACCTCCAGTGCATCTTCAAGAGTACATGTGAAACTTACTAAATGTAGAATATAAATGTCTTAACACAATAACTAAGAAAATGCCAGGAATGCTATGTTAACCAGTGTGATGAAAATATGTCAAATGGTATATAAAACCAGTGTATGGTGCCCCATGATCGCATTAATATACACAGCTATTATTGAATAATAATAAAAAATTAATTCAAAATGGATTAAAGACCTAAAAGTATGAGTTAAGACTATACAACTCTTAGAGGAAAATTTATGTATAAATCTTGGTGACCTTAAATTGGGCAATAGTTTCTTAGCTATCACATCAAAAGCGTAATTAATTAAAAATTAATAAGTTAGACTCCACCAAAATTTCTAAAACTTTGTGTTGCCAAGGACATGAAAAAAGTGGAAAGTGCAAAGAACAAGAGGAAATATTTAGAAATCATGTATCTGTTAAGAAACCTGTCTCAAGAAAATATAGAGAACTCATACCTCAACAATAAAAAGGTGATTAAAAAATGGACAAAGTATTTGAATAGATATTTCTCCAAGGAAGATACAAATGGCCAAAAAGGAAAGATACTCAACATCATTAGTCACTAAGGAAATGTAAATCAAAACTATAAATAGATACTACTTCATACCTATTAGATAACTGTAATTTGTTTTGCTTTGTTTTTTTTTTTTTTTTATTAAATCATAGCTGTGTACATTGATATGATCATGGGGCATCATATACTAGCTTCATAAACCATTTGACACATTTTCATCCCAATATTCAACATAGCCTTCCTGGCATTTTCCCAGTCA
>CAUYPK010101581.1:0-25219 GCA_963574355.1 Loris lydekkerianus | reverse complement strand
GGAATTGGAAAAAGAACAATCTAAGCCTAAACCCAGCAGAAGAAAAGAAATATCCAAAATTAAATCAGAGATTAATGAAATTGAAAACAAAAGAATCATTCAGAAAATTAATGAAACAAGGAGTTGGTTTTTTGAAAAAATAAATAGATAAACCTTTGGCTAGACTAACTAGAAATAAAAGAGTAAAATCTCTAGTAACCTCAATAAGAAATGACTGAGGGATTGATCCCTGTGAATCGGATAGTGACTAATTCTGACATAAATTGGATTTGATTTTGACCAAAGTACATTATTTAAACACTAATTTTTAATTCAACTAGTTAATATGTTCAGGATATTGCATCCTCATTTATAAGTGACATATGTTTGTAATTTCCCCTTTATAATGCTATATTTTCTTCAATTTTAATATCAGGTGTACCCAGATCAAATAGAATGATTTTGAAGTATTTCATCTTTTTCTGTTGTCTATAAGATTTGACATGATCTATTTTTTAAAATTATCTGTTACTTTTATTTATAAATATTAGTTGTCAATTTTTTGAAACTTAAAAATAAGAAGTTAACTGATGACTCCATACTGAACCTCAGAGTCAAAGCATTCTATAATAGGCATATTCTTACTTGACAATGTGAATTTTACTTTCTTTACATTATTATTACTATTATTGCTTAATATTTCGATGCAGCAATTGTCTGATTCCATTTTCTGAATGTATTTGTTTGTTTGTTTGTTCTTTACGAGGTTTTTGTTTCTAGTCCTTATTTTAAACATCGTTATGTTACTAAAATTTAAGCCTTTTTAATTTTGTGAAGGCAAAAAAATGGAAACCTAATAAACACGTATATATAAAAATTAAAAAAAAATTATGTTAGGAGTGTCTAATATGTATATTACAGCCCATAATAGTGCCTAGGATCAATTACTTTCTATATAACTTACTAATTTTTGGACATTGTTCTACCATGGAAAATAGTATCTACACAGCAAAAATGGGAATGAAATGAGAATATAATGTCAGGTATATTCCTTCCTTTGGTCATTGGTAGTCCCTGTGCCCCTCAGCCTCAGGAATGGAGTTTGCTTAGTGTTCCCATCCCCATCCTCCCCACCCCAGTTGCAGACAGCCTTTGCACCTCCTCAGCTGAGGTTTCAGACCAGGGATTGGTAAACTTTTTCTCTTAAGGGTTAGATAGTAAAAATCTTTATAGGCTTTATGGTCTTTGTCCAGTAACTATGTGTAACTCTGCTGTTATAGCCATGGACATTATATAAATGAAGGAGTAATTACTATGTTCTAATAAAACTTTATTTATAAAAGTAGGTCATAGACCAGATTTGGTCTAGTTTTTTGATTCCTAGTCTAGAGTGCAGGTGAGTTCCCCTTATCCTGGGACAACCAAATTTTGTCTTGTATCTTTGTGGGGCCTTGAGAGTTAGCAGGTTTCCTGCACTTCCATCATCAGCTATAATTTTTGCTTTGTAATAGTGCAGAAACCTGGGCATGAGTGAGTTTTCTGTCATGCTGAAAATGGTTGCTGACCTTTGACTGCCACAGTAGGGCTAGAGGTTTACCTGCCAGTCTTCTAGTGGTAGACAGTTTTTGCCTTGGGTCAAAGAAGGGCCACCAAGGTGCAGGTGGGTTTTTTTATCCCTTTTTTTCAGCAAATGGCTTTTGCAGTTCCAGTTTTTGTTCCTGTCTTCCATTGGCAGTGAATCTGCATCTGTTTTGCTTGTGGAGGAGCTGCGTCAAGTGTTTGTGGGCTTCTTTAGGTATTCCAAACCTGTTCTCAAACCCAGCCAAGCCCAGCACATCTGTGCCAAAGAAGGTGGCCACTCAGCTCCCTTTCACTGCCTCAGTCCATCTTTTAATGACTCAGTAGAAATGCAATGAAAAAAGTTGGATAGCAGATGTGTGTTGAAGTTCCTGGGGGTTCTAGTCTCTTGATTCACATCTGGCTTTTTATTATTCATCACAGTTTCTCTTGTTTTCTTTCCTGCTCACATGATTGTTGTTACTAATGGAGAAACCTTATATATATGTCCTTTCACCTGGCTGGACGTTGCAAATGGAAGATAAAGAATCCTTGGATGTCTAATGAGCTCAGATAATTAGGATTATTTTTGTTAATTAGCTTTTTCTTTTAAGGGCGAGAGTGCTGTTCTCTCACAGCTTTCTGGATTACATTTTAATAACTTTATAATTACTGAATTTGATGCTAGTCAAGAAGCTGTCAAATTTTCACAGAAAAATTCACCTATAGTCTACTGTTAATGTTAAAATGTTAGTGTGTCATATTTTTACTAATTTCAGTATTGTTTGCAGTTGGATTTTTTTCTTATGAAGTAAGTGCCACGTGTTGCATGGAGGATAATTGCTCAACTTTTTCTTGAATCCTTCAGACTTCCTTCCTGTAGAGCTCTTGTCAATCCTTTGATGAGGCCTACAGTTTCTAAATGTTTAACAGCTGCTGGACCAGTTGTTTACAGGAACCCTCCAAGTCCTCATTAAAAATACACAACTATGGATAGGGTCTGAGTCAGGACTTTGGAGTGTGGCAGAGGTGTCTGTATCGTTACCAGTCTCTTCAGGTGATTTGGAAAGTAGCATTCTTTGAGGTCCACTGGCTTGTGTACCATTGTGTACCATTGTACCTGAACCTGGTGCCTCTCTTTTTTAAACAGGTGAGTGCACAGTCTTACGCTTAAGATTGTGTTGTTGATGAATCTACTCAACACCTTTGTATCAGTAGAATGCTCGTCTAGATTAAAAGCATCCACACAAAGCTAGATAATATAAAACAGCCTAAATATCCATTGATGACCGACTGATGAAATGGATAATGACATGTCCAGATACTTGTTAAAATTAGGTTGTAGAGAGAAATTTGACCTGGAGAGATGCTGATGTATAGGTAAGAGATAAAAGCAGGTTACAAAGTAATCTGTATTTGTTTAATAACAGATGTGCATGTGTACACACACAAAAGAGAAGATAGGTACAAAAATGTTAACAGTAGTTATTTACCAATGTTGGTAGTGGTTGTTTTCTATAGTTGCTTTTTAAAGATTTTAGTGAACATGTATTCTAAAAATATGTTAGTGGCCTTGTTATGCTTTTTAGATCCTTCTCTTCCATCCCTTCTTCCTCCCTATTTCATTTTAACACGAAAAAGTCATTTATCTACGTGAAGACAATCAGAATGCTTTTGTGAAGATGAAAGCACCTATTCTTAGTTTTCATAATTCATCTTGGTGAGCTGGCATGGGGAGTAAGTAGAGGAGGAGGGATATAAATATGGAATGTGGTATATAAATACGTTGCTTGTATTTCACAGCCGCATCATCCAGTTAGCCATATGTAACTATCAATTACAATGAATTAAAATGAAACAAAAATAAGTTCCTTAATTTCATAAATCTGGATGCATTTAAGTTGAGTATATAAATATTTAAAATTGGGAAGTCTTGTTGTATTGTTCTTTTGACAAGTATAAAGTATCCATCTTTGTCTTTCTTAACTTTAGTTCCTTTAAATCCACTTGTATCTGAAAATAGGATTGCAACCCCTACTTTCTTCTGGTTTCTATTTGCTTAAAATACTTTTTTTCATTCCTTAACCCTGAGTCTTGCTTTGTCCTTCAAGGTTAGGTGTGTCTCCTGGAGACTGCATATGGGTGGCTTGTGCTTTTTTTATCCAATCAGCCAGCCTGTGCCTCTGCAGTGTTGAATTCAGTCCATTAACATTTATTAAGAGAATTGATAAGTGTGGGGGAGTTCTATTTATCTTATTTCGTGTAAGTCCTTTATGTAGTTTTATCCTTTTCACCATTGTGGAAGCTAAGTTTTGACCTTTAGCTTCTAGGTATTTACTTTGCTGGTGGTCTATTGTGGTGGTCAGTGTTGAGAATAGGTCTAAGTATTTCCTGTAAAGTTGGTCTTGTGGCAAATTTTTCTCAGTGCTTGCATATCCACAAAAGATTTTGATTTCTCCATCAATTTTGAAACTTAGTTTAGCAGAATACAGAATTCTGGGTTGAAAATTATTTTTTTTAAGAATGTTGAAGGTGGATGACCATGCTCTTCTGGCTTGGAAGGTTTCATTCGAAAAGTCTGCTGTCATCCTAATGGCTCTGCTTCTGTAGATCAGTTGGTGCTTATGCCTGGCTGCTTATAGAATTTTTTCTTTCATCTTAACTTTGGACAGGTTCATTACAATGTGTTTTGGAGAGGTTGTATTTGAATTGAGATGACCCGGGGTTTGAATCCATCTGAAAGGAGTGTATTGGGATCTTTATTAAAAAGTTTTCTTTTATGATAGTCTCCAGTAGGGCTTCCATCCTTTTGGGACAATCTTCTTCCCTTTTAGGAATCCCTATTATTTATATGTTTGAATGCTTCATGGAGTCTTGTAGTTCTCTAAACGCCTGTTCTGCTTTCTCTCTCTTCTTTTCTGCCTCTTTAACTATCTGGGTTAACTAAAAAACTTTATCCTCTAGCTCTGAGGTCTTCTCCATGGTCTAACCTACTTTTAATACTTTCTAGTGCCTTTTTACATTCCCTGATTGTCTTCTTCATTTCCTTAAGCTCTGCCATATCCTTTTTATATTCTACATATCTCTCTTCTGACTTTGGGTTCTGTCTTTCCATTTTCTTGTCCATTCCTTCTAATTGTTTCTATCATCCATATTTTTAATTCCCTTTCTGTCAAGTCCATTAATTCTTTATAGGTGGAATCTTATGCAGTAGCTGCCTCGTGGTCCCTTGGGGGAGTTGCTCTGTTTTGGTTTTTTATGTTGCCTGAATTTTTCTGGTGGTTCCTCCTCAGGTGTTCTTTCTTCTTGTTCACCTCTTTGTCCTCCTATTTCCTTCTCACTGCCTCCTTTTTTTCAAACAGAAGTCCTTGCTTTTGACAGTATGTTGCAATATGTCACCAGGACACTGAGTGGTGCTGTGGTTTTTTTTTTAGGAGACAGTACAAGCCAGCAACCTCTGTGGTCCTTATTCCAAACTTATTTGCCTTTGGTGGTGGCCTGATTGTTTCCTCAGTATTCAGGCCCTGCCAGGTTGGGATCTTAAAGGTCACAAGAATCCTTCAGGGGCAGGTCTCATAGTGCCCCCTGACTGCAGTTCCTGTAGGATACAGGGGACCCTCAGCCTGTCCCAAGAGTGGAGTTCTGATCCCGGCAGGCAGAATTAAGATGGCTGTGCTTTAGGCCCCTGCTATACCTTCTCAGACCTTCCCACAATGGCAGCCCCTTGGTCCCCTGAGACTACCTCAGTATGGCTGCCTTGCCAGCCACAAAACATAATGGCAAATCCACTCCAACCAAATCTGGTTGCCATGTACTATTCAAGTCTGCCCACTCTTCCAAGCTTTCCACTCAACGCATAGCTTTCCCCAGCAACTAAAAACTCCGGAAAGGCTTTCTCCCCTCCAGGACCTCTGTGGGAGGCCAGCTGATCCCAGCTGGTTGTAATCACTTGCCTAATTCATCAGATTTTCACTGTTCTGGATCATACACTATTATCTACCTCACCACCTCCTTGCTATGCTCCCTGAGCTATGACTCTGGGTAAGGTCCCTGTGCCAGGTATGGCTGGGTTCTCTCTTTTTCAACCCAGTTGTTCTAGGAGGGCTCAGCTGAATAATCCTCTTGCTCTGCCCCTGCCCCTGCCCCCCTCCCCCCACCTCCTTCTAAATTTTTTGTAGAGATGGAGTTTTTTATTGATCAGGTTTGTCTTGAACTCCTGGCCTCAAGTGATCCTCATGCTGGAAGGCCTCCCAAGTGCTGGGATTACAGGTATGAGCCAGTGCTTCTGGCCCGTATGTTTGTATTTTCAGTAGTATTTAGCAGATTGATTATTTAAAACTAGATGCTAAAATTATTTTTATATGATACACAAGATTATCATTTATTTCTAATCTTTTAAAACTTTATTATTTGAAATTACTGCTTAGAAAATATATCTGTATTATGTTATTCATTGCAACATTATGATAACAAAAAAATTAACAATAGGCTATCAATACGGGATCTGATTAAATAGATAGTATCTTCAAGCATTGTTATTTCCTAGGGTAGGAAAGGCTGCCCACCCTTCCAAGCTTTCCACTCAACACACAACTTCCCCCAACAACTAAAGCTTCCCCCAACAATTAAAGTGTGTATGTTTTTAGGACTTTTGAGGGTCCCTGAATCTCTAAGGTATAAGGTCAAAGCTTAAAAAAAAAAAAAAAAAAGTATTGTTAAGATATTATTTGCCCTTTTTACTATGGTGACTTTTACTCTGGTGATGCAGAAATAGTGGTGGGTAAAACTGCTGGTAGATTATCTTGAACCTTCACTTCCATATGCTTGCAGTAAATTTTTTTACACAAGCCAATTTTAAGAATGCCCTGGATGTGAAGCAGTGAAAATTGGTATTAATTTTATTAAATTGTGACTTTGGGTATACTTTTGTGTAAATGATTGGGGAGCTGCAAACAAAGTGTAGTGGTTGTGAGAGGAAAACACTTGTGGCTATATTAGTTTTGAGCTAAACTGGCCCTGGCTGGGTAGAACAATATTTTTAGTTGAAAGACTGACTGATACACCGTGATCATTTTAGATTTTGGTGTTTCACCCATTTTCTTAAAAATGGGTGAAATATGCCTGTCATTGTAAAGAAAATGACTGACAGTATTTGATACCAATAAGAAATTTGAGCTTTGAAGTAAAAACTAAAGTTTTGGGAAATTTGTATCTATAGCTGTGAGCTTGATAGCTTCCTAATACTTAAAAGCACTCTTTTGATGAGATAGGTTGTGATGCTGGGTAATGAAATGTATCAACTTTGGGAAGATCTGCATAACTCAGTGAATTATTATTTTCCAAATGACCAATGTGTGATATTATAGAATGTGAGTGTAAAGGATCCATTCAAAGTAAAAGATAGACCAATGAGGTTTTTTTGTTTGTTTGTTTGTTTTGTTTTTCTTTGAGACAGTCTTTTATCACCCTTGGTAGAGTGCTGTGGCATCACAGCTCACAGCCAACCTCCAACTCTTGGGCTTAGGTGATTCTCTTGCTTCAGCCTCCTGAGTAGCTGGGACTACAGGCACCTGCCAAAATGCCTGGCTATTTTTTGTTGTAGTTGTCACTGCTGTTATAGCTGGTTGGGGCCAGGTTCGAACCTGCCACCCTTGGTATATGTGGCTGGCACCCTACCCACTGAGTTACAGGCGCCACCCCAGACCAATGAGTTTTAATGTAATGGAGTACAAATCATCCATTAATAGTTTCAGATTTCATAATGCAACTAGCTTTTTAAGAAACTACCCCTTAACAAGTTTCAGAAAAGAATATCTATAATTGTCTGAGGAGACTACTAAACTATGCCTTCCTTTTCCATCTACACACCTGTGTGAGAGGCTAACTTAATTTGCTTCAACCAAAACAACATACCACAACCAATTTAATACAAGTAAGCAGATAGGAGAATCCAGCTGTCTTCTATTAAGCCAGACTCTAAAGAGACTTACAAAAATGTAAAAGCAATGACACTTAATCAATTTTTTTTTGTTTTGGAAGATAGTTTCTTTTCTTTTCTTTTCTTTTCTTTTCTTTTCTTTTCTTTTCTTTTCTTTTCTTTTCTTTTCTTTTCTTTTCTTTTCTTTTCTTTTCTTTTCTTTTTTCTTTTCTTTTCTTTTCTTTCTTTTCTTTTCCTTTCTTTTTCTTGAGACAGAGTCTCACTATGTCGCTCTGGGTAGATCTGGGTAGAGTGCCCTGGCGTCACAGCTCATAACAGCCTCAGACGGTTGGGCTCAAGAGATTCTCTTGCTTTAGGCTCCCAAGTAGCTGGGATTACAGGCACCCGCCACAACATCTGGGTATTATTTATTTATTTATTTATTTATTTTTGGTTGTATTTGTCATTGTTGTTTGGCAGGCCCCGGCTGGATTCAACCTCCTGTGCATGTGGCTGGCGCTCTAGCTGCTGAGCTACAGGCGCCAAGCCAGGATTGTTATTTTTCATCAAAATATATTAAGATGTAGTGAGTTTATTATTGTCATTTTAGAATGAATGCATACATATCTTTAAAACAGTTTTAATTTCTGTTATGATAGTCATATAACCAAAATAAACAAAAGCTTTTTCGTATTCTTGGGTATTTTTAAGAGTTACTGTAAATGTCTGAGAATCACTGGAATAAAACGAACATTAAGATATGTTGTTAGGGAGAGTGCAGATCTATGTGATTATACCTTAGCATTTATATGAAAAGACCTATAAACGGGATATTTATTTTCTTACACAGGCATAAAATCCTTCCAGAAGGATATAAAAAGAATTAAGTATTGGTTTAGGGAGGAAGAAATGAAAGGTAACTCATTAATCTAAACCTGTTTGTATTACAAAATTAAGGGAATCTAGGTCTGTTATGAAAAATTGGAGCAAGTTTGCAGTAATGGATATTATTTTTCTGGCAACATTTTTCTTGTTTTGTTTGAGAAAAAGTGATATTTGCTTATTTTAGGGGTAAAAAAAATTCATAAAATGTCCAAGTCAAATACCATCATGTTGAAATAATATATATCAAATAGGTAGCAGTTTCCCCAGTGGAGCCCAGAGTATGCTGAATTTTACTTTTAAGGAGGAACAATTTCACTAGACTGCTTAAGAACTTTTTTTTTTTCCTTTGGCCAGGGCTGGGTTTGAACCCACCACCTCCAGTATATGAGGCCCGTGCCCTACTCCCTTGAGCCACAGGCACCGCCCTTCACTAGACTTCTTAAAATGACATTTATTTCTAGGTTTCTAGTAAAGAGATTGGGTTTATTTTAGAAGATTGTTAGAATTTATAGTGCTGTCATTTAAAAGGTTTTGAATAAGTGCTACATGAAATGTGGAAGTGAAAAAGCTAAGTAAGTGTTCTGACATTTGATTCAGTACAAAAAGTGCTTTTTAATACTCTTAACCTTTGAAGCTTTGGGAATTTTTGAAAAGAATAACTAAGGAATTTAATTTTATTTATTCTGTTCTCTATTAAATGTGCCTTTTGATTAGTGTTCATACTTTTAACTTTTAGATAAAGTATCCTTTTATGAAAAGGAAAAATTATTTTTCTAATGCAGTAGCTTTTAAGATATTCTTTTGTTCGTGTAATTCTAAAGTTTATTTCTTTGCTGAAATATCATTTCCAAAGTTCTTTGAAACAATTTAGAGGAAGATATTACATGTGATTCCATTCATTAGTTACAGTTAAAAGTTTGCATATAATGTGGAACCATTTTCTGATATTTCTTTAATAACAGAATTCTTTAAAAAATGTTAATGGATTTTTAAGTGCTAGACAAATGGGTAGTTAATTCAGAAAGGGGTTTTATTTACTCTTACTTAGTTGTATTTACATGTATTATATAATTATTATTTTTGAAAGCACTTAAACATTTTGATTCTCAGCTCATCTTGGAAATAGCACAGTCAGTATTTTTCCTATTTTTAGATGTTTGGAAATTGAAATTTTGAGTGCTAAATGAGTAATTGCTTAACATATAACCTTATTAAATAATAAAATAGGAATTTAGATTTAATTGAAACTCTGTTGTTTGAAAAAATGCATTTATCTGTATCTACTATGTTCTAGGCACTGTGGTTAGCACTGGAGATTCGTATTCTCTCTGGCTTGAAGTTAGTGGTAGAGAACACCCATTGGGAGAAGTGAGTGAGTGCAGTGGTACCCCATTGAAGGGCCCTGTAGCTCAGACATTTTTGAGGAAGTGACACAAATCTCTAGGAATTACAGAAGTTAGCCGGGGTGAGTCTGTTTAGGGGGTGTGGAGAGAGATGTTCAGGTAGAAAGAACAGTCAAGGAGGCCTGAAACACACTGGTGTCATTTGGGAAGTGCTGGGAGTTCTGTTGTCGGTACTGTGTTGGGCTGCCCGTGAGAAGGAGCAGGATGTGAAACCAGAGAGGCAGACAGCATAGTTGAAATTGAGAAGTTTGAGCTTTAACAAAAAATGGTTTCAGGATGCCAAAAAGGGAATTTAAATAGGTGCAGACAAAGTCAAAATTTACCAAAGTTGAGTTTTAGTTCTTGAGTTTTTAGCGGTGGAATCACAGTCAAGTCACTTTTTCTGAGCCCCACTCACCTCATAGGTGAAAAGGAAATAACCTTTAGTTTGCAGGTAGTTAGCAAGACTAAGAAAAAGAAATGTAAATAAAGCACCCAGTGTACACCAAACCTGTAAGTACTCAGTAATGGAACATGAATTAGAAGAAATAAAGCCAGTTCTCTGCACATATTCTAAGCTAAGTAGAATTGAAAAAAATGAGTGGAATCTTATTTTAAAGTAGTATTGGAACATTTAGCCATTTCTAAAATAACGGAAATGGTTTTATAATTTTGCATGTTTAATATTTGGTAATCTTTTTGTGTAGCATTTCTTAATATCCTCGTTTGAAACCAAGACTGTGTTTAAGATGTGGTTGTCATGTTGTAGAGACTGACGCAAATTAGACCCTGTGAATAATTAGTTTTGTTTGCATTATTTTGTATTATGCCCATCCCCCAACAGTGGTGTAGGAATGAATTCTTAGTTGGAAGACTTGGATCTATCATTTGCTAACACTTAGGCAAATTACTGACCCATTTGGGTGTTTTTAATATTAAAATGATACCTAATTTAGCTTTAGAGAGTAAAATGAAATAGTATATAGAGGCCTTAACAAAATACAGCGACCCTTGAACAGCATGCGTTTGATCCGCCTGGATCCACTTTGGTGTGGATTTTCTTCTGCCTCTGCTGAGCCTCTTCTTCTTCAGTCTATGCAATGTGAAGACAAGGATGATGATACACTTCCACTTAACCAATAGTAAATGTATTTTCTCTTCTTTATGATTTTTCTTAATAATATTTTCTTTCCTCTAGCTTACTTTATTGTAAGCATATACTCATACATGTAACAACAATGTATTAATTGACTATTCAATATTGGTAAGGCAGTATCAGCAGTAGACTACTAGTAGTTTTTGGGAAATGAAAAATTATGCAAATTTTCAACTGTGGGGGTAGGGTCAGCTTCCCTAACCCTCAGATTGTTCAATAGTGAACTTAACCCATGACTGGTTAACTTAAAGACATTTTTTTCTCAGGGTTCTGGAGGCTGAGAAGCCCCAAATCAAAGTGCTCTTGATCCACTTCCTGGTGAGGGCTCTCTTTCTGGCTTGTAGATGGCTGCCTTCTCACTGCAGTCCTCATGGGTCCTTTTCTTTGAGTCCCATTGTGGGGCAGGGGCAGAAAACTGGAGCATAATTGCCCTCCATTGTCTCTTGTAAGGACGCTAAGCCTATAGGATCAGAGCCTCAATGTTGTGACTTCATGTAGCCTTAATTTAATTACTTCCTTACTCCAGATACAGCAGGACTGGGGTTAGTGCCTCAACATACAAGAATTTTGGAAGGACATACACATTCAGTCTATAGCATAAAATGAAGTTGCGAGTACTCTGTTTTGATGGCTTTATGACTTGGTATTTTGTAACAACGAGCTAATACAAGGCATGTATTACATATATTTTAGTACTCTCCAGAGTCACAGGTGTATATGGACCATTTGAATTCATGCTCTCTAGCTAGTAATATTCATAATTTATTAGCTACAGAAGTTGTTTTACAGCCAAGTTAAGCAAAGACCTCAGGATACTACTGTGCCTTAAGGTAATTACAAAAATTTATTAGCCGTTCTAATAGTGCAACCACTTCTTTGAATTCTCCCCCCCCCCCATTCTAGGCTCAAATATAGTTTTGTTTCCATAGAAAATGTCTACATATTTCATGATAATTAAAAAAATTATATTTATTTTAATTTCGAATATACTTTTTTTTTTTTCTGAGACAGAGTGTCACTGTGTCATCCTGGGTAGAGTGCTGTGGCATCACAGTTCACAGCAACCTCAAACTCTTGGGCTTAAGCAATTCTCTTGCCTCAGCCACAACGCCTGGCTGTTTTTTTGTTGTGGTTGTCATTGTTTAGCCGGCCCGGACTGGGTTCAAACCCAGCAGCCTGGGTGTATGTGGCCAGTACCCTACCCACTGAGCTAAGGGCACTGCCCTTGAATATACTTTTTTACTCATTAGAATAAGCCTTTTAATTATTGTGTTAAAGTCACACAGTTTTTAAGAATGGCTAAACCGAACTTCAGTTTTACATAGCAGATTATGGAATAAAGATAAAAGTCTTTTCGGGGTATCCTTTTCTTTATTGTAAGTCACAGTAGGAATTTTGAATTCCTTCTGAGTCTGTTGCATTTCAAATTGTGATGGAAGATCTTTCACCTGGTTTCCCAGAATGATCACACTTAAATTCTTTTTCACAGGCCAGCCCTCCAGATCTCTATATTGAAAGATTTAACATAGCTCTTGGGCAATACATGGGAGCATTGCAGAGCATCGTGCCTCTTTTCATATACATGGTAAGTTGGAGCTGTTGCCTCCTTTCCAAATACCTGGGTAGATGGATCTAAGCACATACAGGTGCAGAAAGTTAAGCAGGTTCTATTTTTCATTTACTGTATTTTGTGTTAGAAATGGAAATGAAGTTATTTCAGTACTGTTTGGTGGTTATGGTTGTTGACATAGAATAATTATTCAGTATTTTTCCCTTTTTTGTTTTTAAATTACTTAAGTAAGAATTGCTGAATGGGCAAGCTTTTATTTTATTTGTGTAATGTTCTAAAGGCACTGTGTGGGATCCTAGCAAAATGAAGATATAGTAATAAGATTTCTCATCCTCAGAGTGTTAAGGCATGCATCTAAAATATGATGTATGATAAATGCCAGGGAAGTTGTTCCATAAAAAATAGAACACTAAGATATTTCTTCCATTCTGATGATCTCTTTCTTATATTTGGAGAGTTAACTCTTCAGTTTAATTTGTAGACTTGGTTGATTTGCTTCCTCCCCATTTTAAACGTACAAAGTCGTAGAAACTTAATATTAGTGCTCTTGTTGAATGGAGAGGCTGTTAGAAACCATCCCAATTCTCCTTTGTTTATTAGATTAGGGAATAGAATGCTTAGGTGGCTCCTATATTCTATAGCATGTAGATTGCTATATGTGGAGATAGCACATTTTTATCACTATGTTAAAAATGACTTAATCTCCATAAAATGCACTTAACTTTGCAGTTTTTGGCCAAGGCCGGGTTTGAACCTGACACCTCTGGCATATGAGGCCAGCACCCTACTCCTTTGAGCCACAGGCACTGCCCACTTACAAAAAAAATTTACCTCTACCTTTGATGTAGAAGGCACGTTCCAAAAGGTCATATGGTTTTTGTTTCCACTTATTTATTCCTTGGATACTGATAACAATTTTGTTAAAGAGTTTTCTAGTTAAAATAGTATAAGAGGCTGGGTGCAGTGGCTGATGCCTATAATTCCTGGCACTTTAGGGGGCCAAGACAGAAGAATTGCTTGAGGTCAGGAGGAGTTTGAGCCCAGCCTAAGCAAGAGTGAGACTTTTTCTCTGCCAAAAATAGAAAAAAATTACTTGGGCATGGTTGTGCATGCCCGTAGTCCCCACTATTTGGGAAGCTGAGGCACGAGGATGCTTGGGCCCAGCAGTGAGCTATGATGAAGCCACTATATTCTACATAGGATGACAGGGTGAGACTCTGTCTTAAAAAAAAACAAAAACAAACAGAAGAAACCAGGTTTTGCCTTGTCTTTTACCAAGACTTAACTTAAAAGAAATTGATATTAAGGCTTTTCCTTTGGTTTAAGTGCCAGTATTCCTTTATGACTCAAGAAACTAGTGAAAAATATTATTGATATTAGAAATAAGTTCATCGGGTGGCACCTGTGGCTCAGTGAGTAGGGCACTGGCCCCATATACTGAGGGTGGTGAGTTCAAACCCAGCCCCGGACAAACTGCAACAACAAAAAAAAACAGCCGGGCATTGTGATGGGCGCTGGTAGTCCCAGCTACTCGGGAGGCTGAAGCAAGAGAATCGTGTAAGCCCAAGAGTTAGAGGTTGCTGTGAGCCGTGTGAAGCCATGGCACTCTACCGAGGGCAGTAAAGTGAGACTCTATCTCTACAAAAAAAAAAAAAAAAAAAAAAAAAAAAATTTTCATCACAGTCAGCAGGTTTAATTAACTCTTTTGGAAAGGCTTAGGAAACCTAGGAGGTAGCCACCATAATATAATTTGAAATCTTCTCATAGTTTATTCATCAGTATGTTAGGTCTACATGTCTTGTACTCACGGAGGAAATATTTTACTTTCATTCTAGCAAACTCCTTATTCTTGATGTTTTAAAGTTTTTAATGGAAACTGAATGGAGCTGAATAATAGGGCCTATTTGTGGATGAGAGTGTTAAGGGAGGGTAAATCGGTTTCAAACTTCCGGGCCTGCCTTGTTTTTTTTTGTTGTTGTTTGGTTTTTGAGACAGTCTCACTATGTTGCCCTCGGTAGAGTGCTGTGGCATCACAGTTCACAGCAACCTCAAACTCTTGGGCTTAAGTGATTCTCTTGCCTCAGCTTCCCAAGTAGTTGGGACTACAGGTGCCTGCCACAACGCCCGGCTTTTTTTTTTTGTTGTTGTTGTTGCAGTTGTCATTGTTGTTTAGCAGACCTGGGCTGGGTTTGAACCTGCCAGCCTTGGTGTATGTGGCTGGTGCCCTAACCACTGAACTATGGGCATCGAGCCCATGTCTACCATGTTAATGGTATTTACCAGTAAGCATATTGGCTGGTTGCATTAGTATTTTCGAACTTACCATGACTTAGATTTTGAGTCAAAACATGTTTTAGCTATTTATAAATAACTAATTTATAAAAAATTAGATTACACTTTTCTGTAGCGCCACTTTCTTAAACTTCTTGGTCAGATCTTGGGGTTTAAAATGTCCGGATCATTTAAGAATAAATAAACTTTAAATTTATTCTTCCAGCTTGCAGAATTCAAGTAAGGGGTCTTAGGTTGTAAAGTGAAGCTTACTCTTCCTTTCTCACATGTGTGAGAGCAGAAACTTATTTGTTTGTTTTTTTGAGACAGAGTCTCACTGTGTTGCCCTCCATAGAGTGCTGTGATGTCACAGCTCACAGCAACCTTCAACTATTGGGCTTAAGCAATTCTCTTGCCTTAGCCTCCGAAGTAGCTGGGACTACAGGTGCCTGTCACAACACCTGGCTGTTTTTTTTGTTGCAGTTGTCATTGTTGTTTACCTGGCCCTGGCCAGATTTGAACCTTCCAGCTTCGGTGTATGTGGCTGGTGCCATAACCACTGTGCAATGGGTGTTGAGCCGGAGATGCTATGCTTATTAAGAGCTTGAATTTGTTTTCTAGTTACTTGTAAAAAATTGTTAGTAAATTGTTTTTGTTGTCTAGAAGATAGAAATTCTTACAACTTTGGTACTGCTTTGTTGGAAAAGTATATTATGTAAAGAAAATTTGAAATGTTAACCTATTAGGGCCATATTCAGCAAAACATTTTTTCCTACAGGGCATAGAAACAGAATTTTTTAAAAACATTACCAGTTAGTTAAAATGAATTTGTTACTTTACTTAGTATCTTTGTTATAAGTCTGTTTACATGAATATTTTAAGAAAGCAATCATTAAACTAGAAAAGAAATTGTGTCTAAGATCCTACCTAAGTTAGCAGAAAAGATTATTGTAAGACACAGAGGTTAGATAAGGACATTATTTTTTTTTTGTTTAGAATTTTGAAATTTAACATTGTACCTAAGAAAAAGTTGAAAGCCCTCTGTTTAAAAAGAGACAGGGAGTTTCTAAGTACTTTAGAAGTTTTCAGACTATTTCTATTTAATGAATTCTGGTTACTTAATTATGAGTAGGAAGGACACATTAAAATGCGTGTGTTAAGGTCTTAAATGTTAAATAGGACAATCTACCAGGAAAGAAACGCATTATAAATGCAGAAGAATTTCCCTTGGGAGTTCAACAGTTAACTTTTATTCTCGTAGGGAGTTCAACAGTTAACTTTTATTCTCGTGTCTAAACAACAAAATTTCAAAGAGATGGCTAATTTGTTTTGAAGACTTCATACTGCCAAATCAACTTTTTTTGTTGTTTTAATTTGATTTAAAAAATCAATTGCAAAAAATAAAAGTAAAAAAAAAAAAAGTATTAATTGCAGAAGAAGCTTTATAATTTAATTAAAAAATAAATTTTCACTAGATAACTTCTAAAGAGAAAGAGAAATTTTTAGAAATGAAATGTGGCAGACAGTTAACTTAATGTCTTGTGATAAAATATATTTGGGGGAAATAAAAACCCTAATGATTAGAAAAACTGCTATAAAAGACAAATGAGAAGAGGCGATAGGCCCTAGCTGATAATTAAAATGAAGAAGACTATAGTAATTGAAAGTATTTGTTATTGGTGTAAATAGATCAAAGAAACAGAACCTGCAAGTAGATTGAAGTAAATGTAGGGAGTTTAGTAAAAAAGATGACATTTCTGTAAAGAAGGAATCATAGATTATTCCACAGTTGGTATTAGGACAACTAGTAGTCATTTTGGAGTTGAGAGTAGAGGAGTCTGATCACTACCTTATTTTTTATAACAAATTGTAAACGGAGTAAGTTTTGAAAAACAATGCGAGAGAACTAGTCTTGGAGTGAAAAAAGCTTTCTCCAAATGACTATGACAATGTATAAATCAATAGCCCTTGTGTAGCAAGATCTCATACACCAGGCGTAGGTGGGAAAAAATTGCAATAAATTTGAAAGACGTAAGACAAAGGTTTGCTTTCCTTGATAAGTTTTCCTGAATTAATTAGAAAAATATCAACAGCCTTATTTTTTTTGTTGAAAAATGGACAAGTGATACAGATAGATCACAGAAAAAAAAGTGTGTAGCATATAAACATGAAAATAAACCTGACATCATAATTAAAGCAATGCAAGTTAAAATACTTTTTCTAAAAAACATCTTCAGTTGGTGAAATTGAAAAGATTTGACAATATTCAGTTCTGGTGAATCTGTAGGGGAAAAAACTCTACACTTGGTGGAAATATAAGTCCGTAAACTTCTTTGGAAGACTATCTGACAGTATTGTTGAGAGTTGAAAAATGCACAAACTGGGTGGCACTTGTGGCTCAGTGAGTAGGGCGTCAGCCCCATATACCGAGGGTGGCAGGTTCAAATCCAGCCCTGGCCAAACTGCAACAAAAAATAGCCAGGTGTTGTGGCGGGCACCTGTAGTCCCAGCTGCTTGGGAGGCTGAGGCAAGAGAATCGCCTAAGCCCAAGAGCTGGAGGTTGCTGTGAGCTGTGACGTCACAGCACCCTACTGAGGGCAACAAAGTGAGACTAAATCTCTTAAAAAAAAAAAAAGAAAGAAAGAAAGAAAATGCACAAACTTTGAC
Source organism: Loris lydekkerianus (assembly GCA_963574355.1). Classification (NCBI taxonomy): domain Eukaryota; kingdom Metazoa; phylum Chordata; class Mammalia; order Primates; family Lorisidae; genus Loris; species Loris lydekkerianus. Next base: position 7,835 of record CAUYPK010101581.1, on the reverse strand, counting down.
TCAGGAATTATTTCTGTAGGAATTTATCATACAAATAAATTCTTAAATACATGCAAATATGTAAGTATGAATTATGCAGTATTTGTAATAGCAAAACATTGGGGAATATCTTTATCAGTAGAGGACTGTAATTTAAATAATTATGGAAAACATAGTAGAAAAATGTGCAATTAAAAATAACCTGTTTGTTTTTTTAGAGAAAAATCTTATGATTGCATATTCAGTGAAAAAACAGTGTACAAAGTCATAGTATGTAATATTTCCTCATTAGTGTGTGTGTTTTTTTAAAGGAATAAAAAAACGATATTTACATATGTGCAAGGAACACTTTAGGAAGAATATATGTACAAGTTCTTCCAGTGTAGAATGGGACTTTCAGGAATGAGACAGAGGGTCTGGTCTGTGTTAGGAAATTTATTTTTATTGCATGTCCTTTTGCTGCTTGCTTTTTATTTTATTACCAACTACATCTTATTTTTATTATTTATTTATTTATTTTTTTTTTTGACAGAGTCTCACTTGGTCACCCTCTGTAGAGTGCTGTAGCATCACAACTCACAGCAACCTCCAACTCTTGGGCTTAAGCGATTCTCTTTGTCTCAGCCTCCCAAGTAGCTGGGACTATAGGTGCCCACCACAAGGCTTGGCTATTTTTTTGTTGTAGTTGTCATTGTTGTTTAGCAGGCCCAGGCCAAGTTCAAACCTGCCAGTCCAGTGTATGTGGCTGGCGCCTTAACCATTGGGCTACAGGTGCTGAGCCTATTTTTATAATTCCTTAGAAAAAAACTTAACGTTAGAAATTAAGAGAATCAAGGAGCAACTTGCTACTACCCCTTTTTGTGTTTTCTGCTCTTCCGCATTGAATTAACATTTAACATGAGCAAATTCAATCTTTTTAACTTGCCATTCGTTCTAGTCAAGGTGTTTTTGACTGCAAGAAACAGAAACCACGATTCAAAGTGATTAAAATAAGGAAAAGAGTTATCTTCTGTAGTAGAACTCTAGAAATAAGGCTGTTTCTTCAGCGTTGGTTGAATCAGTGGTTCAACGGTGGTACCAAGGATTCGGGTTCCTCTTTGTCTCTTTGCTTTGTTTTATCTTGTTCTCTTCGTAGTTATAAGATGACTGTAAGAAACTTTTCTCTCAAGCCTAGGTTTCTCTGACTGGGCTGCCTTGAGAGTCTACCTCTGAACCAAAGATGGTCCCTAGGGAATGCTATAGACTTGTTATTGAAGTTGAATGTGTGCTAGGGAGTCAACCAGTAAATGCTCCTTGCCTGCTTTCAGCCCACATCATATAAATGGTGTACCTTTTATTTGATGATGTGTTTTTAAATGGCACACCACACAGTATAGTTCCATAATGTCTGTACATTCATCTGGTTAATGTTGTACATCTTCTAGTGTTCTTTTGAAGGTGTGTGGTTCATAGCATTTTATCTTTTTCTACTTTCAACCACATGCCAGAAAGACAGGCAACTAATAGTGACAGGGCTTGTGCTTTCTTTGTTTTAATTGATGCTTTTAGTCAGTGTTTCCTAAAATAATAATATACTGGTTCAATTTATTAGACTAATCATTTCCCCTAATGCTACATGAAAATGAATTTTTTTTTTTTTTTTCCCAGAATAAGTTTTACATTGAAACCAAGCTTAACAGAGACTTAAAAGACGACCTTATAAAGCTGTTTACGGAGCATGTTGCAGAAAAGCACATTTACAGCCTAATGCGTAAGTAATAATTCAACTTATTATGTAAGAGTGAGATAATATTATCAGTGCTCTTTTTCCTTTTTTCTCTGTATTTCATCTGAGAGCTTGGTAGCATAAACCCCAATGCTCAGGTACTAAGAAGTGTTGGATCCTGCAATAATTATTCTATAAGGAGAGACACTGAGGAACTGAAAATGTGACTTGAAGGTCACTCAGGGAGCTTGAGCAGTTTAGCCAAATCTGGCCTGATGCTTGTGGTCTTTTGTTTCTTCCCTGACAATGGGGGATATATTATTAACAAATTCACTCCTAACTTTATTACCAGTAACTCTGAAAGGAGTGCAGTGTTACATCTTTGAAATGGTAGTAGAGAATCCTCCCACATTTTTACTCTTTAGTTTTGAAATCTTCTCTATTGTGACTCTGTCATTTACTAATTACCTATTTTAGGCAAGCTTTTTTGCCTCTGTGGTCCTGCATTGTATCTCTTCTGTGAGTTAAATATATTAACATGGTATCAAAGTACCAAGCTCAGTTTCTGCTTTCTCCCACTCTCAAGTCCTCTGCACCTTCATAGTAGGGGGCATTTCATCCTGCTTTTCTTAAAAGAATATACTTTTCCAGGTAGAGTTTAAGAATTCTTTCCAACCTATCTCAACATCCTTTAAAAGCTCATATTTTGTACAGAAATCATCAAGCCATATTTTAGAAGTTGGCACATATTTGGATTTGCAGTATATATTTTTGTTTTCCTATGTATCACAATGAAATTATGCTAGAACTTACAAAAGAATTGTTGTAAGCTTGACCACAAGCTATTTTCATTTTAGATCGAGAGAAGGAATTATTAAACATTGGGCCAGTTCATTTTAGAAAGGCAAGGTTTTCAAATAATAGTATAATTGAAGATAATATACGCATGTATTTCATTATTATGTTCCCAGGAGAGTTTAGCATCAGAATAAGGGTCTAGGATCTTGAGAGTATGACATGTTTTGTTTTTTTTTTTTTTGTCTTTTTTAAGGTTGGAGAGATGTTTACAAACATGTTTTAAGTATTATCTTATGAGATACTCCAGCTGATATTTAAAATCACTTAAGTGTTTTCTCTAATGGTGTTTTTTTGTTGTTTGTTTTTTTGCTTTCACTGAAAAATAGAGAACAGCCTTTTGAAGTCTTCCTTTTAAAATTCTATAGAGAAATGCAACCATCTGTAAAAAAGGCTACATATTTTGTAAATATATTTTTATATTTACCAGTAATTTGGAAATCAATTTATTGGATGTATACAAAGAGAATATTCAAAAGAATATAGTAGCCCAGATCTGGTAAGAGAAAACATACATAGATTACTTCTTCCCTTTATCATATAGTCTGGTTTTCAATAAAAATTACACTTAATGGCTGAAAATACATTTCCTTTTCCAGGTAAACTTAAATTTTTATGAATTGAATAAACTGAGTTTATCACATATTTATTGAACCATTATCAGACACTGTACTTAAGGGTAAGGGACACAAAATGTGACCAGTAGTCTTCTTGGTGGGGGCTTTAAAACAAGGAACTCTAGGCTCGGTGCCTGTAGCATAGTGGTTACAGCACTGGCCACATACACTGAGGCTGGAAGGTTTGATCCCGGCCCAGGCCAGCTAAACAACAATGACAGCTGCAACCAAACATAGCCAGGCATTGTGGCGGGCGCCTGTAGTCCCAGCTACTTGGGAGGCTGACGCAAGAGAATCGTTTGAGCCCAGGAGTTAGGGGGTTGCTGTGGGCTGTGACACCATGGCACTTTACCCAGAGCAACAGCTTGAGACCTTGTCTCAAAAAAAACAAAAAACGAAACAAAACAAGGAACTCTATAAATGTTTAACAGTGTTACGTGGATGATCATGAAAAGATTTTTTAAACACACAGTTTTTATGCATTATAGGATCTGTTCCAGATACTTTACAGATACAGTAGAACCTCTGTAGTTGACCACCTCCTTATATTCATCATCTTCTTAAGTTGACTGACTTTTCATAGATTGGACATGCACCAACTGCATGTATGTATTAGTACAGTAGGCCTAGTTCCTTATGTTGCCCACCTCCACGTGTTTACCAGTTTGTTACAGTCCCCTGGGTGGTCAGTCAACGTACAGAGATGCTACTGTATGGATTTAATTTTCATGACCCCAGAGGAAAGGTGTAGTCATCACTTCCATTTTGTAGATGGAGAAACTGAAACAAAGAAAGGTTAAAATGAATTTAAACTAAGGCTGGATATAGTGTCTCATGCCTATAATGCTAGTATTCTGGGAGGTGAAGGCAGGTGGATTGCCTAAGTTCATGGATTCAAATCAGCCTGAGCAAGAGTGAGACCCTGTCTTTAAAAAATAGCCAGGCATTGTGGTGGGCACCTATAGTCTCACCTACTGGGGAGACTGAGGTAAGAGAATTGCTTGAACCTAAGAGTTTGGGGTTGCTGTGAGCTATGATACCACAGCACTCTACCAGGGTCAACAAAGTGAGACTCTGTCTCCAAAAAAAAAAGAATTTAAACTAGAATAACACAGTTACTAAGGATTCATGTCTTATCTCCAGTTATACATTTTCCTGTCACTCAAACAAAACAACTGTGCTCACTTCCTATCATTTTTGAAAAATCTGATAATTTCCTTTTTGTGGCTTCACATACATTTGGAAATGGTAGTATTTTATTTATTATGCTGTGTAACAAATCATCCAGAAACATGGCTCCTAAAGCAGTAATCTTTTGGGTGGTGCCTGTGGCTCAAGGAGTAGGGTGCCGGCCCCATATGCTGAAGGTGGTGGGTTTAAACCTGGCCCCAGCCAAAAAATGCAAAAAAAAAAAAAAAAAAAGCAATAGTCTTTTACTTTGCTTTGCAGTTTGGGGAGGATTTGGAGGGACAGCTGTGCTCTGTTCAGGCTCACCAGGAGGTTGGGGCTTTCCATGTGGCTCATTTACGTGGTAGATAAGTTGTGCTAGCTTGTGGTTTCTATTGTTTTTACTTCAAGAATGATTGTCCCAAGATACAGGAAGTGGTAACTACCAACTTTTTAACTCCTAGACTCAGAAACTGGCACAGTATCACTTTTGTTGTGTTTTACTGGGGATGTGGTCATGGAGTCCATATTCTAGGAGAGAGGACCTGGGTCCTTCCTCTCAACAAGAGGCATGTCAGGGTGGTCTGTGGCTCAGCGGGTAGGGCGCTGGCCCCATATATTGAGGGTGGCTGAACCCGGCCCTGGCCAGACTGCAACAACAAGAACAACAACAAAAAAGCCGGGCGTTGTGGCAGGAGCCCGTAGTCCCAGCTGCTCAGGAGGCTGAGGCAAGAGAATCGCCTGAGCCTAGGAGTTGGAGGTTGTTGTGAGCTGTGTTGGTACAGCACTCTATTGAGGGCGATAAAGTGAGACTCTGTCTCTTAAAAAAAGGGGCGGGGGCATGTCAAAAGAATCTAAGGAGCCATGTCTTAAAACCAATACAGTAAGACAAATGAATACTCTCTGTGCTAATAAAGAATTTGATACTCAATTCTCCCATGTTATTCATTAGTAGTATGTTTCATGAATCAAGATAGTGGCTTCTTACTGGAGATAAAGCCAGTTTTCTATCAGCTCCGTGCTATAATCATTTTAATACATATTTGCTTATAAAATAAGATAGCTTCTGGTTTTGCCTGGTAGTAAAAGGTTTCTTTTTGAAATTAATTTTTAGTGAGAATTAAATTCTGAAAATAGCACAACTACCAGGATCTACATTGGTCAAGGTATCTGTAATATTGTTGTGTTAGTGATTCTGAACAAATGTGCATCAGTGGGTCAGTTAATGGTAGAAATTTACTGAAAAAATGTAGTATGTTGGTTTTTGTATGTAGTAGGAGATTTATAATTCAGTTTATATAGAGAGTTTTTAATGGTTACATTTGAGTTTCCTTAGGAAGTCCTTTTAGTTCAGACACTTGTAATTTGAAATTTTTTTGAAGTCAACAGTTATTTTTACTTAGATTTTTAAGAACTGCTTCTCAAACTAAGCAAGCCTGTAGCACTGAGGATACTTAAAAGAGCAGAGAAGGTTGGTTCTGATTCCAGTTCAGGTATAAAAAGATGTGTGACTTTTTAGCAAGGCACTTGAACTGTCTACACTTGAGTGTCATAATCTGTGAGAAAGAGAAGATTAGAAATTATGTAATGTCCTATTTCAGTTTTTAAATTGTGTGGTTTATTGACATTTATGATCAGTGGGGTTGTTATTTTTAATACATACATTTTTAATATATACTTGTTTTTTTAATATATGATTTTTAGAAGAAAATGTTATTAATGGTAGGTAATACATTGTAGACTAGTTGTATGTAAAGTCAGCATTTCAGAGGTGGTGTGGTAAAGTTAAAAGAGCACAGAGTTTAGAGTAAAACACAAGTTCTTGAAACTCTTCTGCCAATAGCTAGCTCTGTGACTTTGTATTTTTCTTCTATTTTTATTACTTTCCCTTATTTTTTCTCCATCATAGGGAAGCTGTATGACTTTGGATGAATTATTCAGTGGTTTTGTTTGGTTTTAGCCTCAGTTTCTTTATCTTTTTAGTAAAAAACATAGATGGTGATAAAGTTTGTGAGATTCAATTCTAAATTAAAGCGTGTAAGAAATAAACATGTGTAAAGTATCTAACACTTGTTAACTACTGAACACATATTTTCTTTCCTCCATCAAGTTTTCTCCTTCAAATTCACATTTCTTTTTCCTTAAGCTATTAACTAGAAAATCTTTTAAATTTTAAACACCATTTTCCTGAAAAGAGGTGGAAAGGATTTTAGTGAAATGATACAAAATCTTCTCAACTCTAATAATCTTTTGTTATTGCATATAATTATTTTCAGTTAATTCATTTCAAATTAATGCATATATTTATATATACCTTTGTATTACATTTATCATTTCTTCACAACTGTCAAATTTCACATAGGTGATTATAGTTATGCTAGGGGTTATTTACAAATATATATGTAAACTCAAATGAAACTCACATTGTATGTTTGAAGCTATAAGATCCTTCTTGGCTTAGTAGAATGATGTTTCTAAAGGTTTGGCCAGAGGAAAATGAGATTATATGATTTTGCAAGCCTGGCTTAGAGTAAAATGATGCCAGGATTTTTTGTTGTTATTGTTGGCAGTTGCTAGTAAACTGCAAGTCTTTGAGAGACAAATTAAAAATGAACCATTTTAGGTGGGTAGTATCTGTTGTATCCACTAAATAATGGAACTTGATAATACCTTTTAGTGATATCTAGAGGAATTATTCCTACTCATGTAAAAATTTATTTAATAAGATGTTCATGTGGCTGTCTGACAACCTAAAAGAAAACTGACTTCTGTTGTCAAGTTTGGAGTCAAGGTCATGCAGGGTCATGGTTAGCAAAGTCATGAAAATGAAAAAGATGCGCCATCATTATCTCTTGCCTGTAGCCTTCCTAAGAAAAAAGTAGACGAAGCTGCATAAGTTTCTGTCTCTGAGCTGTTTGTAAAATTACTAATATATGTCTTTCAGAAAAATGCTTAGAGCCTCAAATATGATGACTTAGGGAAGGAGAAATGATTGAGGGAGTTTATTGTATGACATTTTATTCCCTAAATGTCACGGAAGCACTTTTTTCAGTACTAAGTATCCTGAGTGCTACTACTTTTAGAAAGCTTTACTTAACTTTTTTTGGGAAACTATGAATTGATTTAATTCCATTAGTGTTCCGTAAACTTTCATATATTTTTACCTGTTAGATTGGACACTGCTGTACTGGATTTTTCAAAACCAAAATTTCTTTAGTCTATAAACTCTTGATTTGTCCTTTCAAAAGTCCTTTGTCATTTCAAAAGTTTTGTCCGTTTTTATGAGTCTACTTTAAACTGTAATATCTCAGTGAATATTTATTCAATTTAATCGAAATAAGCGCAATTTGAATCAGTGCACTTTTGCCAACGTAACACAAGTCGATTAATTCCGTCGGCATAAAAATTGGGTGCTCGGGATTCGATGAAGTCAACGAAGGCCGTTTTTGCAAGGTCCTTTTGCAAGGTCCTGATTGGCAAAGGTTGTACTGGTGAGAAAGTTATCGAAGTGC
>CAUYPK010101579.1:0-19623 GCA_963574355.1 Loris lydekkerianus | reverse complement strand
ACCTACTGATTCCTCAATTATTGTAATTGTTTTGGGTATATATTTTTATTTTTGAAATTTACCAGTGGCTGCTGCATTTTCCACCTCGGCTTATACTCGAGTCACTAAGTTTTCCCAGTTTAGGGTAAAATTAAGGGGGTCAACTTATACTTGGGTCGGCTTATACTCGAGTATATAGGTATCTCTTAAATGATTATTCTTGGCATCTGGTAACCTCCTTTAACAGATACAAATAGGAATCTATAGTACATTTAGTTTTCTGGTCTTTAACATAGTTCTGTTGTGTTATTATAAGCAATGTGATGTTTATGTATTACCTTGGGGTAGTTTGAAAGGATTTTTGGGTATGTGGAAGCTTAGAGAGATCAATATAAAAAGAAAAATAATGCAACTCTGCAGTTTTTGGCTGGGGCTGGGTTTGAACCCGCCACCTCTGGCATATGGGACTGGTGCTCCTTTGAGCCACAGGCACCACCCAGTAATGCAACTCTGAATTACTTTGCTAGAAGAGGAAAACTAATATTATTTTCTTTTACCCTATACCTTTATTATGGCATTTGTTTAATTTTGTGTTTGTTATTTCCATGAATAATTTTAAACTTCTTAGAAAAAGGACAGTATTTTACTTTTGTTTGTTTTAGTTATGGCATGGTCTGACATATATTTATTATAAATAGTATATGCTCAGTAAATATTTGTGGAATTGAGGTGAATTTAGAAATTTAGTATTTTGACTGAATAATTATTTTTTGACTACCTAGCTATGCTGAAATGTAGTCATTTTTATTAAAAATAGAGACTTCTAAAAAAAATAGAGACTTCTGTGATTATGGAAAGTAAGCATGATAATTTTTACAAATAAGTTTTAGCTTATTTACATTTATCAGAGAAGAAAATACTAAGGTGGCTGGTTGAGGTGGCTGAGTCTGGGAAGCTTAAGTGGGTGGATTGCTTGAGCTTAGGAGTTAGAGACCAGTCTGAGTGAGACCCTGTCTCTAAAAAAAAAAAAAAAAAAATAGCTGGGCATTGTGGTGGGTGCCTGGAGTCCAGCTGTTTGGGAGGCTGAAGCAGAGAGGATCACTTAAGCCCACCAGTTTGAGGTTGCTGTGAGCTACCACGCCACAACACTCTTCGGAGGATGCAAAAGGTGAGAGACTGTCTCAAAAAAAGAAAAAAAAAAAAGAAACAAAGAAAATACTAAGGATCATAGAACTCTTTATTAATTGGTAGATCTGCTTTGGGTTATTTTTGTTGTTTTCAGAGATGGGGTCTTGGCTGTGTCTCCCAGGCTGAAATACCGTGTCACAGTCATAGCTCACTATGATCTCAAACTTCTGGGGGTCAGGAGATCCTCCTGCCTCAGCCTCCCGAGTAGTGAGGGCTACAAGCACATGCCACCATGCCTAATTAATTTTTTTTAACCTTTTGTAGAGATGGGAGTCTCATTATGTTGTGGAGGCTGGCCTTGAATTCCTGGCCTCAAACAGTTCTTCTGTCTTGGCCTCCAAAGCACTGGAATTACAGGAGCCCACCATGCCTGGTCTTGCTTTGGGCTATTGTAAAGCAGCTAATTGGAAGTTTATCTTTTTATTATCCTCTTATGAAAGTGCTTTCAGAGTAGAAAAGAAATTAGGGACATAGGAAGTTTGTCAACTAGAAAATGAGACTGACATTAAGTTAAGATGAAAGTAATTTTGGCATTTCCTCTATCATAGATGATATCATCAAATTAAATCGAAAAGAAGGAAAGAAGCAGAATTTTCCAAGACTAAATAGAAGACTCCAGCAAAGTGGTACCCGGCAATTCAGAATGAGAGTACGATGGGGAATCCAACAGAATTCTGGTAAGTTTTAATAAAAAGCTGTTACTTATGAGTTCATAGTATACTGTTTTCAACATATACTTAATACATGGAGGAAATACTAACTATCATTACCCTTTATTATTTATATTTCTTCTACTCTCAGGTTTTTGGTTAGATCTTAAGACCTGGTAAAATTTAAGTTGCCTTAAATAGTAGATAATAGTGTTTCTTAAAAACATTTATTTTGAAGTAATTTCAGTTTATGAATAGTCTGAATTATATTTCTGATGTAGATTTGCAAAGGATCTTTCAGAAGCTCCTATGTCCATTTCAGTGAATGTTCCTTTAATTGTCTATCTGATGGTGACTAACTCCAGATTAAATGTACATATTTCTGCAAAGTTATAGGAAACAGACTCCTTTTTTTATCTGAGAATGGTTTAGAAAATAACCAAAAATAAATAGGAAATAACCCCCAGACTTTTTATCTTATCATCTGAGACCTTTAGGATTTGTTAAATCCTCCAAAAGTGACACTCAGAATGGAATTCTTTAGATATAATCTGAAACTCCACATAAATAGTTATTTTTGATAATCTGAAATTTATTTGTTCATAACCATCTTGTTCAAAAACGGATTGAAGACAGTAACTGAACACTTAATTATGATATAGCCTGTTATCTTTTCTTAGCAGCAGTATCATTGTTTAAAAAAATAAGTTCAAATTAAAAAGCTCTAAATCTCTTTCACATACATAAAAAAATTTGACAAGCTGGTTTCTTTTTTTATTTTTATTTTTTTCAGTTTATTCTGTTTTTTTATTTTATTTTTTTTAATTTTTATTGTTGGAGATTTATTGAGGGCACAAAGAACCAGGTTACATGGATTGCATTTGTTAGGTAAAGTCCCTCTCATAATTGTGTCACACCCCCAAAAGGTGTGTCATACACCGTGACTCCCCACCCCCCCGCCCGCCTTCCCTCGCCCTGCGCGTTCCTTTTGCCACCCCCCACCCAGTACGAGGTCATTAATTGTGCTCATATCAGAATTGAGTACATAGGATTCTTGCTTCTCCATTCTTGTGATGCTCACAAAGTAGCTTCTCAATTGATTTTTCTCTATATGTTGAAAAACATAAAAATAATCTCCAGTGGGTTGAGCATAATTAGTTCTATGTTTAATATGCCAACATGTCTTTAAAATATGTATAACTGAGATTGGGTGCTATAAAAAATTTCCTCTTCCTTAATAATTTCTTTTTTTTTTTTTGCAGTTTTTGGCCGGGGCTGGGTTAGAACCGGTATATGGGGCTGGCACCCTATTCCTTTGAGCCAGAGGTGCCAGCCAACCCTAATAATTTCTTAAATAAAAAGTAAATTTTGTGTCAGGTATTTAGCTATAGTGAATGAGTATTTAATTGCAGTGATTTATACTTAAAAAGATGTCTTATAAATATAATTCAATATATCATATTTACAGATTTGTTTAAAATAACTGTTTAGGGCTTGCAGGAGCCAAAAATATATTCCTTAATATGTTAAATAACTGATAAATGCTGATAAGAATTAACTAGGTTATAGGGCTATATAAAGATACAGTCTTTATTACTTCAAGGAATTAATTTCTAGTAGCAGAATAGCGGAGATAAGATAGAAAAGGTAAAGTGTGAGAATGCCATAAGAGAAATGTAGGTAGTATTATAGAACTTTAGACAGGGATTCTAAATTCTGTATCAAGAATATCAGGTAATTTAATAGGGTGAAATAATGTTCTGGCCCATGAAGCATCAGAAAATCTTTCCTTTTTATGCAGGATATGATTTGAACCTTGAGATAAATGATATCTAGGGGCAGCTTAGAATCTCGTAAGATTGCACTTGCACTTGTACATTCACTGCTTACATGTGATAGGGGTGAGAATAGAATAGCTGCTGCTGTTACTGAATGTACAGAGATAGGGAACTGTCTTAAACTCTTATTGGCTAGGAAAAGTTCACATTTCCTATTGTAATGTCAATGAGGATGTTAGCTTGAGGTAAGAGAATAAGTAGGACAGAGAGACTTTAGCAGATACTCAATATGATTTTTGATGGCTGAACAAATAAGTGAATATTTATTCACTGAAATATAATTTAGGCATTCAATAAATATTTGAGTGGTTCTCAAAATGTTTTCTGGGGAATACCCAATCTACAAGTTCAAAACAGTTTGGTTTTTTTTGAGATAGAGTTTCACTTTGTTGCAATAGGTAGAGTGCTGTGGTGCCATAGCTCACAGCAACCTCACATTCAAATTATTTTCAAGCAGCTCAAAAGACTACCACATGATAATTTACAATTTTTACCAGAACAAGTGATTAGTTAGTGTTTAAGCCCCATCTTATTTCCAACATCCACATCTCATTAATGTTTTCTAACCTGGGATAAGTAGTAACTTCTATAATAGAGTTTTAGAGGGAAAAAGATATGAGTATTGGCAGAATTCAACAGTTAAAGATTCTAAGGGAGTTGTTTCAACCAGAATTTCCACATTTCATAAAGGAATCCACGTGTTGAGTTTTTTACTATATGACTTACTTTCACAAATGAGAAACCAAAGTGATTAACATTAGATGAGAAGAGGCTTGGCGCCTATAGCTCAGTGAGTAGGGTGCCAGCCACATACACCAAGGCTAGTGGGTTTGAGCCCAGCCCTGGTCTGCTAAATAGCAATGACAACTGCAACAAAAGGAAAATAGACATTGTGCCTGGCACCTGTAGTCCCAGCTACTTGGGAGGCTGAAGAAAGAGAATCACTTAAGCCCAAGAGTTTGAGGCTGCTGTGAGCTATGATGCTATAGTACTCTACCCAGGGCAACAGCTTGAGACTCTGTCTCAAAAAAAAAAGAATATAGACAGCTAAAAAATACATGGAAGATGTTTCTCACTAGTAATCAAACTATCATATAAGGCAAGATTGTTTTTTCAAATACTAAGTGATAAAGATAGAAATGATAATATTCAGAGCTGTCAATGCTGTAGAAAAAGTGACACCCATATGGTCTTGGGAATATAAACAAATGCATTCATTCTGGAGGAGATTTTTGCAGTATAAATAAAAATCTTTAAGAGTTGGCTTCACTATTTCACCTTCTAGAAATTTGTATCTGAAGGAAATAATCATGGATATATGTGAAAAATCTATCTGTGCTGGATGTGGTGGCTCATGCCTGTAATCCCAGCACTTGGGAGACTGAGGCAGGTGGATTGCCTGAACTCACAGGTTCAAGACTAGCCTGGGCCAGAGCAAGACCTTGTCTCTAAAAATAGCCAGGCGTTGTGGTGGGCTCTTGTAGTCCCAGATACTTGGGAGGCTGAGGCAAGAAAATTGCTTAAGCCCAGAAGTTTGAGGTTTCTGTGAGCTGTGACACCATGGCACTCTACTGAGGGTGATAAAGTGAGACTCTGTATCAAAAAAAAAAAAAAAATTTATCTGTGGTTCTATTGTAATAGTATTTATCATAGTGTGTAACATTAGAAGTAACCTAAATGATGAGTACAAAATTAGTTTGATCAAGTGTGGCACATTAAAAAGAAATGCAATAAAAAGGTATTGAAAACTTTCAGTAATAGTCATAGTACAGTATTAATGTAAGCTACATGGTAGTACATAGATATGATGTATAGTTGCTGGAAGATTAAATCAGTATACCTTCTAGGCATTTACTAACATAAAACTGAATCATCACACATGATAGTCTTTTGAGTTGCTTAAAAAGAGCAGTGGCAATAGTGTCACCTGCCAGAGATTAAGATAAGTCCATGGCATTCACTGGGAAGTTTGAATAGAGTAGGGCTGAAAATAAAGAAGCCAGATTATGGGATATTGTATTAAGTAAATGGAGATGAGACAGTGATTCCATTTTAAATCAGCAATGTCTTATAGAAATAAAATGCAAACCACATTATTAATAATTTAGCCAGATGTGGTGGTACATGCCTATAGTCCTAGCTATTTGGGAGGCTGAGGCAAGAGAATCACTTGAGCCCAGAGTTTAACGTTGCTGTGAGCTATAATGATGCCATGGCACTCTACCAAGGATGACAGAGTGAGATTCTGTCTCAAAAAAAAAAAAAAAAATTTTTTTTTGTGGGCAACTCTTATCTTGGGTCCCTTTCCATGACTATGCAGAAGCTTTCCCTTTCTCTCTTGCTGAAATAAATCTGCAACACACACACACACACACACAAAATCCACTTAACCCTACATATTCAAAATATTTTTAATATAGAATTAATATAAAATCATTAATAAAATATTTTATATTCCTTGTGTAGACTAGTATAGTGGCTACCACGTTGTACAGGGTAGACTATCCTGATTGGAGAAAGTAATGGCAAAGAGGGGATGGTCAGAGGGAACATACAAGAATCCTCAATCCTTTGCTTTTAAATTGATTTTCTTTCCCTTTTTTTTTTTTTTTTTTTCTTTCTTTTTTTTTCTTCTTCCTGCAGGTTTTGGCAAGACTAGTCTGAGCCATAGAGGAAGAATAATGCCTGGAAAGAGACGTCCTTATGGAGTTATCACTGGCCTTGCAGCTAGGAAAGCAACTGGAATTCGAAAAGGAATTAGTCCTATGAATCGTCCACCTCTAAGTGACAAGGTATCCTAGATTAGATACTCGCTTTTTTTTATTTGTGAATGAATAACATTTCTGTGAATGAGTTTGACAGATCATATTATTTTATTTTTTTATGTACTTTGGGGCCGATATAAAAAACTTAAAATCTAAATAAAAATCATTGGTAGGCCAGGCATAGTGGCTCACGCCTATAATCCTAGAACTCTGGGAGGCCAAGGCGGGTGGATTGCTTGAGCTCACAAGTTCAAGACCAGCCTGAGCAAGAGTGAGACCCCGGCCTCTACTAAAAATAGAAAATTGGAGGCAAGAGGATCGCTTTAGCCCAAGAATTGGGGGTTGCTGTGAGGTGTGATGATGCCATGGCACTCTACCCAGGACGACAGGTTGAGACTCTGTCTCAAAAAAAAAAATAAATAAATAAATAAAAATTATTGCTGTTTATGAAGAATATCAAAATTTAAATTTTTTATAGGTTCCTATGTGTGTACGTGCATGTGTGTTTATGTATACTTTTTAATGGCTTTATTGGGTTGCAATTTTCATACCATAAAATTCTCTTGCTTTAAGTACAAATGAATATTAACAGACTTGTACAATTCCACAACAGTCTAATTTTAAAACATTTGTATCATCCTAGAAAGTAATCTTATGCCCATTTGCAGTCATACCCTATCTTCTGAACCAGGCAATCACTAATCTACTTTTTGTAGATTTTTCATAGATTTCCCTTTTTTGCACATTTTATGTAAATGGAATCACATGGTAATAACGTGTTCTGGCAGTTATATTTTTGAGGTTCCTTCATGTTGTAGCATGTATCTATACTTCATTCTTTTTTCTTTTTTTTTTTTTTTTCTTGAGAGAGCGTGCCATGGTATCACCCATAACGATGCCTGGCTCATTTTTCTATATTTAGTACAGACAAGGTCTTGTTCTTACTTGAGCTCATAGTGCTAGGATCATAGATGTGAGCCACTGCACCCGGCCAGTACTTTATTCCTTTTTATTGTTGAGTAATGTTATATGGATATACCACATTTTGTTTATCCATTCATCAGTTGGTGTACATTTGGTTATTTCTATTTTGGGAGGTATTATGAATAATGCTGCTATGGATATCCACCAATTCTATATGGACATAGATTTTATTTCTCTTGGGTAGATACCTAAAGTTAAATTTTTTTTTTTTTTTTTTTTTTTTTGAGACATAGTCTCAAACTGTCACCCTGGGTAGAGTGCCATGGCGTTACAGCTCACAGCAACTCTGGGAGGCCAAAGGAGGTGGATTGCTTGGGCTCACAAGTTTGAGACCATCTGTGAGCAAAGTGAGAGCCCATCTCTTTAGTAGAGAAACTAGGACTAGAAAAACTAGTCAGATCATGGTGGGCACCTCTCCTAGCTACTGGAGAGGCTGAGGCAAGAAGATCACTTGAACCCAAGATACTTGAGGTTGCTGTGAGCTATGATGATGACATGGCACTCTCCTAGGGTGTCTCAAAAAAATAAATATATACATAAAGTTATTTACCATTATAAGATAACTACTTTTCAACTCATAATTGAAATTTTATTTATATCTCAATGTGTAGTTTTTGGATTGAGTAAAGCATTTTCCCCAACCTTTTTGTCAGCAGAGTCTGGTTTCACAGAAAATTTTTCTATGGAGTGGGGCCTAGGGGAGGAATCATGGTTTCAGGATGATTTTAGACTATACTCTCATTTTGGTTGCTATCACTGCAGAAAACCCTACCTCATGCATCATTTTTAGGCTATTGTCATTTATGATCTCAAGAAGTTGATCCTCTCCTAGCACAGACAATTTCGATTCACCTGGCTTATTTACAATGGGTCATGGATCTATTCCTTCCAAGCTTGGAATTTTTTTATGTTTGGGAAGTAATGCTCAAATTTGTTTGAAAGCTGAGATAGGTGATTATGCACTGTCTGGGAGAAAGAAGGCCCTGGCTCATGTCTTTCAAAATCTTAGTTACTATTTGAAACATGTCAAAAATCTCAGTTGTCACTTGTCCCCATAATTCCCATTTGGCTTTGAATGCAGTTTATCTGTTGACCTGAAAATAGTCATCGTTCTCGCCTGAACTGGCAATTGAGTTCATTGAGCAGCTTTGTTTGTTTTATTTTTTTGAGACTCTGTGACGGAGGCTAGAGGGTCATAACATCAGCTTGTTTTGCAGCAACCTCAAACTCCTTGGGTTCAAGTGATCCTCCTACATCAGCCTCCAGAGTAGCTGGCTAATTTTTTCTATTTTTAGTAGGGATGGAGTCTTTCTCTTGGTTAATCTGGTCTTGAACTTCTGAGCTAAGTGATCTTCCTGCCTTGGCCTCCCAGAGTGCAAGGAATACAGGTGGTGAGCCACCACACCTGGCTAAGCAGATTGGTATGTCACACAAGTAAACAAGTTTTGAGACCTATTCTCTCTCACTTAAATGTGCTGCCAGTGGTGACTACTTTTCTAAAAGAAATCTCTGGAGCATCTCTCCTAACTCAAAAACTCTCACCAGTGATCTACCTTTAGAAAACCATTTCACTTCCGTATAAGAGAATACAAGTGTGCTTTGTGTTCATTTCCTCACAGAACTAAGTGAACAGACCTGAGTTAAGGGTATGTCTTTTAATGTGGTTGATAATTTTAATCACATCTTGTGACATTTTTTGGCTAGCCAGAATTTTTCTGTGGATGACACATTGTATAGACTCATATTCAGAAGCTACCTCCTTAACTCAAGTAGTGAAACTAGAAAGCCATCTAGTCATGGCAGCTGGTCCATCTGTGCAAATACTGACATAAAATGACCAGTTCACTTTTCCTGATACGTAATCATTCACAAACTTGAATGGTTCTACAGCTGTGATATTGGTTGGCAACAAAAGGGCACATAATGTATCCTAATGCACATCTTCCTGAAAAAATATATCACACAAAAGTAAGTATTGTTGAGCGGCACCTGTGGATCAGTGGGGAGGGCACCAGCCCCATATACTGAGGGTGGTGGGTTCAAACTTGGCCCTGGATGAACTCCAACAAAAAAATAGCTGGGCATTGTGGCAGGCGCCTATGGTCCCAGCTACTCGGGAGACTGAGGCAAGAGAATCGCATAAGCCCAGGAGTTGGAGGTTGCTGTGAGCCGTGACAGTATGGCACTCTACCAAGGGCGATAAAGTGAGACTCTGTCTTTACAAAAAGAAAAAAAAAAGGTAAGTATTGATTCTTTGTTGTCA
Organism: Loris lydekkerianus; assembly: GCA_963574355.1. Lineage (NCBI taxonomy): Eukaryota > Metazoa > Chordata > Mammalia > Primates > Lorisidae > Loris > Loris lydekkerianus. The sequence goes on along the minus strand of CAUYPK010101579.1, from coordinate 9,956 downwards.
GCATCAGTAGACTCACCAACCTAGATTTCATACCACTGTAACTCATTAATTCTCTCTAACAATTGTGCTTCAGTATCCTCTGCTATTTCATCAATTTGTCTAGTTATGTTCCTAGCTAAAAGAGGAATACTTGCCACCTTTTGAACTGGCATCCTTAGAAGCAGGCACGATCAACTTTTGGCTAATAGTAAAGGGCTTCTTAGCTTTATCAATGCATTGAGCCACTAACAGTGATGCTCTCAGTGCAGACACATTTGATTGAGTGGTGGCCTTCAGTAATTGCTTCTGTTGCTCTTGTTCGTGTTATTTTCTTTTGAAAAGCTCTAAAGGCTTAATGTAGGGTGTTTAGTCTGCATGTGGTGAAGCAGTTTTGATGGTTTAATAACTTTGTTGGATAGCCAGTTGCAGATATTGCACAAAGTGGGCTTGGAGAATATGAATCACATGTTGCAGTAACCCGTAATTTAGGTAGGACTCTTGGTATTTTCTTTTAAATGCACCTTTCATTTTGTTGACAGTCTTAGAGTCTTCTGATATCTCATGCTTGGGTCTTTCCCTTTTTTTTTTTTTTTTTTTTTTGCTACAGTCTTATTTTGTCACCCTCGGTAGAGTGCTGAGCTATGTGTTGCATAGCTTGTAGCAGCCTCAAACTCTTAGTCTCAAGTGATCCTCTTGTCTCAGCTTCCTGAGTAGCTGGAACTACAGGAGCCTGCCTCATTGCCTGGCTAGTTTTAGAGACGGTCATGCTATTGTTCAGGCTGGTGTGGAACTCCCAAACTCAATCAGTCCACCACCTTGGCCTCCCACAATGCAAGGACTACAGGTGTGAGTCACCGTGCCCAGCCTGAGTCTTTTCCTCTTTTCAAAGAAGCTCTCTAGGAACGTTAGTTTTTCACCCATCTTTTGCTAGGGTTAGCTTGCAGACTTAAGCAAAACTGTGACTGAGGCTCAGTGCCTATAGCTCAGCGGTTTTGGTGCCAGCCACATACACAAGGGCTGGCAGGTTTGAACCCAGCCTGAGCCTGCCAAACAATGACAACTACAAAAAAAAAAAAAAAAAAAAAAAAAATACCCAGGCATTGTGGCAAGCACCTGTTGTTCCAGCAACTTGGGAGGCTAAGGCAAGAGAATCACTTAAGTTCAAGAGTTTGAGGTTGCTGTGAGCTGTGACAGCACAGCACTCTACCAAGGACGAATAATAAAACTCTGTCTCAAAACAACAAAAACAAATTTGCAACTGAGAAGTGTACAGTGTAGGAAAGAGGTGTGGCTAATAGGGCAGGCCATGTGCGGACTGAAATAAATGTCAGATTCTGACCTAAAGACCACCACCATCTTGATGCAGCTGTACAATTGAAGTATATCAACTCTGTTGGTACTTAGGAAACCTCCCACCAGATGCAGCTTAATTGTCACTTACCACCCCTGAAGGAGTTTTGTTAGGACTTTTTAAGCAATTCATTTATTATGGTCTCTGTGTAGTCAAACTTTTCTGCTAATGATACTCTGTATTTGCTAGCATCACTACCAAAGCTCCACCTCAGATCATCAGGCATTAGATTCTCATAAGGAGCATGCAGCCTAGATCCTTTGCTTTTGGATTCACACTCCTGGGAGAATCTAATGCTATAGCTGATGTGACAGGAAGTAGAGCTCAGGCGGTGATTCAAGCCATGTGGAGTGGCTGTAAATACAGATGAAGCTTCACTTGCTCACCTCCTGCCATACAGCTCAATTCCTTATAGGCCAGGACTAGTACCAGTCCATGGCCTAAGGTTGGGTACTGTAGAGCTAAAGCATTTCACAAAATGTTTTTTCTTCTATTACTTTATGTGTAGAGGCCTGAGCCATCAGAGAATTTAATATTCTTCTCATCTATTTTCTTTTCTTTTCTTTTTTTTTTTTTTTTGAGACAGTGTCTCACTATGTTACCCTCAGTAGGGTGCTGTGGCATTACAGCTCACAGCAACCTCAAACTCTTGGGCTTAAGTGATTCTCTTGCCTCAGCCTCCCAAGTAGCTGGGACTACAGGTGCCAATCACAATGCCTGGCTATTTTTCCTTTGTTGCAGTTGTCATTGCTGTTTAGCAGGCCAGGGCCGGGCTCAAACCCACTAGCCTTGGTGTATATGGCTGGTACCCTACTCACTGAGCTATGGGTGCCAAGTTTCTTCTCATCTAATTTTAATCACTTTGGTTTCTCATTTGTGAAAGTAAGTCATATAGTGAAAAACTCAACATGTGGATTCCTTTATGCAACTTGGAGATTCTGGTTGGAACCACTCCCTTAGAATCTTTAACTTTTGAATTCTGCCAACACTCATGTGTTTCTTTCCCTTTAAAACTCCATTATAGAAGTTACTACTTATTCCAGGTTAGAAATCATTAATGAGATGTGGATGTTGGAAATAGATTGGGCTTAAACACTAACTAATGACTTGCTCCTATAAAAATTGTAAATTATCACATGTGGTAGTCTTTTGAGTTGCTTGAAAATAATTAAAATTGAGGTTCAGTCCCTATAGCTCAGCGGCTGGGTGCCAGCCATGTAACGCCGGGTCTGATGGGTTTGAATCTGGCCTGGGCCAGCTAAACAACGACAATTGCAACAACAACAACAGCAAAATAGCTGGGCGTTGTGGCAGGCGCCTGTAGTCCCAGCTACTTGGGAGGCTGAGACAAGAGAATCACTTAAGCCTAAGAGGTTAAGGTTGCTTTGAGCTGTGTTGCCACGGCACTCTACTAAGGGCAACATAGTGAGACTCTGCCTCAAAAAAAAAAAAAAAAAAAAAGAAAGAAAAGAAAAGATACTCTGCCTTTGATGTTTTTGGCAAAAGTGGTTTAAAATTTGCTGTTTCTGGCTCAGCGCCTGTGGCTGAAGTGGCTAAGGCGCCAGCCACATACACCTGAGCTGGTTGGTTCAAATCCAGCCCAGGCCTGCCAAACAATGACGGCTGCAACCAAAAAAAAAATAGCCGGATGTTGTGGCAGGCGCCTGTAGTCCCAGCTACTTGGGAGGCGGCGGCAGGAGAATCACTTGAGCCCAGGAGTTAGAGGTTGCTGTGAGCTGTGATGCCATGGCTCTACCCAGGGTGACAGCTTGATGCTCTGTCTCCAAAAAAAAAGAGAAAAACATATTTGCTGTTTCTTAAAAACTTTATTCAGTCTGAATACAGATTAATAAACTGAGCAGGATAGAATATAGTACCTGTGAAGTTGATTATTTTCCAGCAATTTAGACAGTTTAGAGAAATAACTGCCACGATGCCTGGCTATTTTTAGAGACAGGGTCTCGCTCTGGCTCAGGCTGGTCTCTAACTCTTGAGCTCGAGCTATCCACCCTCCTCAGCCTCCTGAAAGTGCTGGGAATATAGGTGTAAGCCACTGTGCCTGGCCTAGGTATACTTTTTTAAAACACACAATCACATAGCACTCTGGTAGGACAAGGTGGGTGGCTTGCTTGACCTCACGAGTTTGAGATCAGCCTGAGCAAAAAAGTGAGACCTTGTCTCTACTAAAAATAGAAAAACTGAGGCAAGAGGATTGTTTGAGCCCAAGTTGGAGGTTGCTGTGAGCTATCCTGCTACAGCACTCTACCCAGGGCAACAGCTTGAGACTCTGTCTCAAAAAACAAAACAAATCAAAACACAATCATACATATATAAACCTTAGACTTATGAAGTATGCATACACCATATATTAATGGATTATTATAATTCTGTTATATGTATTCATCAAACAACTCTTGACTGTGTAACCATTGTATCCAAGGTGCAAAGCATTTTGCCATGAACTCAATAGAAAATGCCTGTCTGTGGGCTCAGCGCCTGTGGTTCAAGTGGCTAAGGTGCCAGACACATACACCCACGCTGGCAGGTTCGAATGCAGCCTGGGCCCGCCAAACAACAATGACAACTACAACCAAAAAATAGCTGGGTATTATGGTGGGCACCTGTAGTCCCAGCTACTTGGGAGGTGGAGGCAGGAGAATTGCTTGAGCCCAGGAGTTGGAGGTTGCTGTGAGCTGTCATGCCATGGCACTCTACCCAGGGTGACAGCTTAAGGCTCTGTCTCAAAAAAAAATAAAAAAATATTGAAAATTGCTGTCTGCATAGAGAATGCAAGTCAAGTGGAGAAGATAAACATTACAATTATATTAATTTCTAATAACTTCATATGATTATAACATGGCAGTTACTTTGAAGGAAAATTACATGTGACAGTAGTATCGTGGAAGGAACTTTCTTACTTAGTTATCAAATGATCCTTGGGAGTTTCGGCACAGTAAAAAGTTTGGGATGAGTCATTAGTCTGATTTCACAGCTTTGTGCATGATCTTGATATTCTTTGTCCTTGTTTTTACATTTACTATTTTTCCAAATGTTTGTAAAAATGAAGACTTGTATGCTTTTATAGTATTGAGTTAGTGGATATTTATGAAGCACTTCTCATATTCTTAAATTAATAGGGGAATTCACATGAAGTAGAAGATATGGTGCATGTTTTAAAGGACGTATCCATAGAGTTTATGGAAAGTATCCATAGAGTTTATGGAAAGCTGCCTTTAATGATGGATTTAATTTATATATGTGGAGGAAGAAAAAGTATACATTTTATGTGCTTGTGTTTATTATGATATTGAATTGTTCTTTTTTTCCTTTCACCACTTCTACTCCAGCTTCTTTATTCTCATAACCTCCCATTTTTTCTTTTTCACACATTTGTTTTGGAACTTGGCCTTTTTATGCCTTCACTTAGTATCAAAAATCATTTTCGTATGAATTATTCCCTACAATGTATTTCTAGTTCTCTGATTCTTCTCTTGAGCTCTAGAGCCCTGTGTCCTTATCATCTGTGCCTCTTCCAGAGCACCTACATCAAGTATTTTAAGTATCATGTGATTTTCATCTTTTCAGTCACTTAGACTGGAGATTTTTAAGTTGTTTCAGTTTCTTAATCTCCTCCGTCTACAGATCCAAGCAGTTGTCAATCCCTGTTCATTCCACATCAGAAATGTTTATTTTAGTAGAGTTACATAGCAAAAAACAATCTGATTAACATAGTTTCTTGCCTTTTGAAAGAATATAGAACGATATTTTCCAGTGTTAAAAAGGAAAGGAAACCTTCTGAGACAAAATGAAGTGCAGAGGAAACCAGTGGCAGTTCTCAAGAGACCTAACCAGTTAAACAGAAAGTAAGTACTCAAATAAGATAAGAATGCATTGTTGTGTGAAAATAAACACGTCTTTCACTAGGAGTTTCATAGAATGGATTTGCAGTGATTATCCTAGTTACCTGGTCATTTTCAAGAGATTTTTGGGATTTCTGTCTGAATATCCAACATGAAAGCATTCTTTAATAACTTCCATATTTCTTAGATGCAGTGTTATTGATGAATTTAACTGATACAAAGTATTTAAAAAGCATTATTCTATTTCTTTGACATATAGAGTAAAATTGCAAAAGCTGATAATTTTGATAAAAATTTTTGTTTTGTGGTTTGCCTTTTTATTTGTGATGGGCTATTGCTCTATTACCCAAGCTGGTCTTGAATTCCTGGCTTCAAGCAATCCCTCCCCCCTTAGCCTCCAGAGTTAACTGGAACTACAAGCATGCACCATCATACCTGGCTTATTTTAGTAAAAATCTTAACATTTCAATCAAAATTACTAAAAATTAGAAATTCTAAAAGCTGAATTTGTTATTCAATCTGGATGGATCTCATTAGAACACTAAATCATCATGTATGTTATTTGTGGAAAAAGCAAACTAGAAAGAAAGAATTCTTCAGCTCTGCACCTGGGGCTCAGTGGCTGGGGCGCCAGCCACATATGTTGGAGCTGGCGCGTTCAAATCCAGCCCGGGCCTGCCAAACAGCAGTGACAACTACAACCAAAGACTGTCCAGGTGTTGTGGCAGGCGCCTGTGATCCCAGCTACTTAGGAGGCTGAATCAAGAGAATCGCTTAAGCGATTGAGGTTGCTGTGGGCTGTGACGCCAGGGCACTCTACCCAGGGCGACAGCTTCAGACTGTCTCAAAAAAAGAAAGAATTCTTCATGGATGTATCTTAAGCTGAATTTATTCTTATACTAAATTGTGAAAGGAATAGCAAAGACTTAAAAATTATGACTCATAGGTTGGGTACTATGACGTGTGTCTATAGTCCCAGCTATTCAGGAAGCTGAGGCAGGAGGAATGCTAGAGCCCAGGAGTTAAAGCAGGGGTCCTCAGTCTTTTTAAACAGGGGGCCAGTTCACTGTCCCTCAGACTGTTGGAGGGCTGGACTATAGTTCAAAAAAAAAACAAAAAAAAACTATGAACAAATTCCTATGCAGACTGCACACATCTTATTTTGAAGTAAAAAAAAACGGGAACAAATACAATCACACCACCTCATGTGGCCTGCAGGCCGTAGTTTGAGGACCCTTGAGTTAAAGGATGCAGGTAACTATGATGATGCCATTGTATTCCCACCTGGGTGAGAGCTGAGACCCTATGTCAAAAAAAAAAAAAAATGAAAAAAAACGCCCAAAACGACCTATTGTTAAGGCATTCTATTCTGTGTAAGGATAAAGTAGACTAAGGAAGCTGACAAACTGTGAAGTTTTCTTAGTTTCAAGTGCCATTTATTCATATCTTAAGGAAGATTATTTTTATTTTTTTGAGAGAGTCTCACTCTGTTACCCATGGTAGTTTTGTTTGTTTTTTAGGGGAGCCAGGATCTCACTCTTGCTCAGGCTGGTCTCAAACTTCTGAGCTCAAGCATTCTACCCACCTTTGTGTCCCAGAGTGTTAGGATTATAGGTGTGAGTCACCTGCTTCCGACAAAGAAGATAGTTTATAAAACAATCTGGGGGGCTGGGCATGGTGGCTCACACTTGTAATCCTAGCACTCTTGGAGGCCAAGGCCGGTAGATTGCTTGAGCTCATGAGTTCGGTACCAGCCTGAGCAAAAGCAAGACCCTATCTCTACTAAAAATAGAAAAACTAGTTGGATGTTGTGGCAGATGTCTGTAGTCCTACTTGGGAGGCTCAGGCAAGACAATCACTTGAGCCCAAGAGTTGGAGGTTCCTGTGAGTTAAGATGCCATAGCACTCTACTGTGGGTGATAGAGTAAGACTTTGTCTCAAAAAAAAAAAAAAGAAAGAAATTGTTATAGAGCCGGGTACAGTGGCTTATACCTATAATCTCACCAATTTAGGAGGACAAGGCAGGAGGGTCATTTGAGGCAAGGAGTTCAAAACCACCCTGGACGACATAGTAAGACCCTGTCATCTTAAAAAAAAAAACGAAAAAACATTAGCCAGGAGTAGTGTTACTTGCCTGTACTCTAAACTGTTTGGGAATCTGAGGCACAAGGATCACTTGACCCTAGGAATTTGTGGCTACAGGGAGCTATATGATCATGCTGCTGCATTCCAGCCTAGACAACAGAGTGAAACTCTCTCTTTAAAACAACAAGGAGTGGGGTAGGAGTGGTGGGTGACTCATACCTGGAATCCTAGCACTCTGGGAGGCTGAGGCAGGTGGACTGCTTGAACTAAAGAGTTTGAGACCAGGCTGAGCAAGAGCAAGACCTCATCTCTACTAAAAATAGAAAAATTAGCTGGGTGTTGTGGTGGGTGCCGGCAGTCCCAGCTACTTGGGAGGCTGGGGCAAGGGGATCGTTTGAGCCCAAGAGTTTGGGGTTGCTGTGAGCTACAATGCCAGGACACAGAGTGAGACTGTCTCAAAAACAAACAAAAGAAGAAGTGGAGGAATATTTAAGATTCTTTGTGGTTTATATTAATATATAAAGATTTCTGAGGAGGAAGAGAAAGCTGGAGGATATATTATTTTTCAAGTCTTCCTCTTTATTTTTGCTTTTCAGTTTCACTATTATGTGCCTAGGTATGGTTCTTCTTTGTACTAATCCCATAAATATATAAATTTATGTTTTTACCAAATTTAGGAAAAACACTAAAAATGTGAATTTTAATGTCTTTAGAATGTATATTTTGTGTGGGATATTAGAAAGTTGAATATTTAGAAGTTTAATTATTTCTAAATTAGCCAGGTACTACAGAGGGAGATCAAATCTCAATAGCTTCATGTAAATAATGAAATAATTCAGAATTCAGCTCAAGTTTTTAAGCCTATGAATTTAATGATTTTTGCTTTTTTCTTAAAATGTTTGAAAGTAGCTCAGATTATTCATTTTGTGTGTGTTTTTGTTACAGAAGTAACATTCCAGCTAATTTTACCAGGAGTGGAAATAAATTAAGCCATCAGAAAGACACTCGTCAGGCAACTTTTCTTTTCAGAAGAGGCCTGAAGGTATTAAAAAAAAAAACCTTGGTGGTTTCTTTTTATCCATAGAAGATCCCAAGCACCCATCTTTAGTGATCATTAATCATAGGCAGGATTAGGTTTGGGGTATAGAGAACATGACACTAGATTAATTCTTTCTGTTACAGTTTTTCTATATCATGTCTTTTGTTGCCCTCCATAGCAGTGTCTTATAAGAATTTAGCATGTTATTTAGCAATAAACTTGTCTGTTTGCCACTTACTCTAATATAGGAACTCCAACCAAGAGGTTTTTCTAGACTAGCACAGGCTTCTTTCCTGCATTTATCCATACTCCACAATGGGTTATAAAGTTACAGAGCAGCATAGCTCTTTGGATTCAAATCCTCTGCTTTCTCTGGGATCTACTGCTTTTTTATTTTTCCCTTCAGGTTCAGGCCCAGTTGAACACAGAACAACTGCTAGACGATGTAGTAGCAAAGAGAACTCGTCAGTAAGTTTCGATTTGTTTTTCAAGATGTCATTTCAAAAATTCCAAAGTACTAACTACCCAAATTACCATGTACCCCAATCCAAAAGAAATCAAATGAGACCCAAAATAAAATTGAGCCAGGAAGTCAGGCATGGAGATACAAGCCTGTAGTCCTTGCTGTTTGAGACTGGAGCCCTGGAGTTCAGACTGTAGTGTACGACTATGATAGTGCCAGTGAATAGCTGCAGCAGTCCAGCCTGGGCAACATAGTGAGACTTTTTTCTAAAAAGAAAATAAGTTGAGCCTGAAATAAGTCATCTTTTGTTTTTTTGTTATTTTTTTCCAAAATTCTTTGAATTTTCACCTGTCAGTATTGTGTTTATAACAATTTTAGCCCCAAGTAATTTACTCTCATTTTTAAATTGCTATTTCATTTTAATGAAACATGTTTTTTCTTTTCCTTTTTTCTTTCTTCATTTTCTTTATTTTATTTTATGTTTTTGACTACAACTTTTTATACAAATGAACCTATTTAGAGAATAAATAGAAGACAATCCAATAGAGCTTTTGGAAAATTTGTAAGAACTTTAAAAATAATAGAATGTTTTTCTTTTTCTTTTTCATATAACTTTTTTTTTTTTTTTTTTCTAGGCAGAGTCTCTTTATGTTGCCTTCGGTAGAGTGCCATGGTGTCACAGCTCACAGCAACCTCAAACTCTTGGGCTTAAGCGATTCTCTTGCCTCAGCCTCCCAAGTAGCTGGGACTATAGGCGCCCACCACAACACCCGGCTAGTTTTTTGTTGTTGTTGTTGCAGTTGTCATTGTTTAACTGGCCCGGCTGGGTTGGAACCCACCAGCTGGGGTGTATGTGGCCAGCACCGTAACCACTGTGCTACGTGTGCGGGAGTCTTTCACATAACTTTTGATTCCTTCACCTTACAAAAAATTTTAAAACTGTTTTTATCTAATAATAGTTGCACTTCCCAATATTAGTTGTGATATTCTAATTCCATCATTGTGATGAGGTTTTGAGATAAATTATGGCTTTTTTTTTTTTTTTTTTTTTTTTTTCATTTTTAGTGTCAGAGTAAAATTTTGTGGTCCTCAGTAGTGGGCTTTAGCAAAATAGCTAACCAAAACCAACAGCTTTTGGGTTTATACGAGTCGATTGCCTCCGCCTCCTGAGTATCTGGG
>CAUYPK010101577.1:0-12849 GCA_963574355.1 Loris lydekkerianus | reverse complement strand
AACCTCCCCCCTCCCTTCCCCTTCCTTGGTCCTTTCCCCATAGTCTTGTGGTATAGTTGGGTTATAGCCTTCATGTGAAAGCTATAGTTTAGTTTCATAGTAGGGCTGAGTATATTGGATACTTAGCCTGTTACTTTTGAGACTTGCTTATAAGCTTTATTATAAACTTTTCCCTTGGGCTAAAATGTATCTGTACTACCAAATTGTGATCCATTATAGGAGTTGACTTTATGTGTTGCCATGCCCAGGCTTATGGTAACATGAGCTATTCTTAGACCAGTGTGATCTCCTGTAATTGTTTAGCCTGTTGCTTTCCTGAGGCAAGAGAATTACTTGAGCTCAAGAGCTTGAAGATGCTGTGAGCTATGATGCCACAGTACTCTACCCAGGATGACAAAGTGGGCTCCCCCCAACCCCCCTGAAAAGGAATGTTAGAATGCTTTTGTATAGATCTTTGCAAATACTAATTTTATTTTTTATTTCTCTTTGTGACACTTAGTATTATGTTCAACTCCATGTATAAACATCCCTGCCTCTCCATTTATGCAGAAGCTTGGCTTTGGTACTGGGGTAAATGTTTACCTGATGAAAAGGTGAGTATAAGATTTCAGATTGCTCTTTTTATTTGGAACTGTAGTTCTGCTATACTTAGAGACTAAGAATATGAAAATTGAAATATTTAGATCTGGGGTATGTTCCTGATCTACCTGAATGCTAAATTCCAGTCCCTAGAACCTTTTATAACTTTGCCAGAGCTTTGCCTGAGCTCCTTTATCCTTGCTTCATCCTAAAGGTAAAGTAGTTTACCTTATAATTTTTTCTTGGTTTCTATAAAGGGAAGTGGCAGAGGAAAGGGTTCCTTTGTGGTATTAACACAAGATTCTTGGAAGAAAACCTCAAAGGGGAAGTTAATGTGATGGGACGTTAATGACTGATATCTCTTCTATCTAGAGAGTTGCCTTCCCAAGCTATTCCTCTTCTATAAGGAATATAAGGTTTTTATTTCTTACAGCATTGTTATGAAGAAGGGTAATACATATTAAAGTCAAAATTATGTTAAAAGAAAAATAGAATAATTGAGCAAGTATGGTGCTAATAGCTAAATATAGATGTCAATACAGAGTTTTGTTTTTCTAAATTTACTTTAATCATTACTCTGTGCTTAGTGTCATGTTTATTAAGTGGTAAACAACTAAGTTAGTATATATTCCTTAATGAATTCTTGGAATCACAGTGTGATTAGTTCAGTCCTGCATATCTTAACTTCACTAGGTTTATACTGTTTCCAAATAGAAAATAAGAGGTCAATGGATTGAGAATATTCCAGCAGTTATATACAAATTAGTATTCCTGAAGCATTTTTGCAGTTTAAATAGTGTTTGTGTGCCATTAATTTGTTTTGTAAACACTTAGTCTTTAGTGCTTAACTATTTCAAAAGAAGAAAGTTCTCACAGGTTCATGGTTAGTCTCTTTATCCCTTCTCTTAAAAAGTTTTTAAATATAATGTTTTTAAGAAAGTTATACCTTCTGTGGCTTGGTCAGAAAACTTTATACTGCTGATCTTGGAAAGCAGCAGTCCCTGTCTGATTCTGCCAGTCTGCCATGCGGATCTGCACGTACTCCCCCTAACCTGTGTTTCCTTTGCTTCTCTGCTGGATTGCATCCTATCCTTTTCTGTATCTTATGTCTTATTATTTCTTGGTTGACATCCCAATTTGGTTAAGGACATCTGGTAGCTCCCTATGAAAAGGCGCATAGGAGATAATTTTTTTTGAGAATTTGCATTTCTAAAAATGTTCTGCTTTTACCAGTAAACTTCAACGGCCCTTTTTGTTTTCTGAGTTAAAATTCTCGTTTGGAAATAATTTTTCCTAGAATTTTGAGAATTTCAGTCACTGAAGCTTTTAGTGTATACTGTTGCTGTTGAGAATTGTGAAGCCTTTCTGTTTATCTGTCACTCTCACTGTCCTCCTATATGATCTTTATGTCACCAGCATTCTGAAATTTCAGATATGCTTGGGTGAAATACCTGAAATTCCACTGATCACCCCTTGCAATCTGATAGTTACTGTTCTGAATTTTTGAGAAATTATTTTTAACTTGATTTTTACCTGTTTTTCTTTGTTTCTGGAATCCTGTTACTTGAATGTTGAGCCTGATGGACTGATACCTTTTTTGAGCCCTGGTTTTCTTTTTTCTTTCTGTTTGAGACAGAGCCTCAGGCTGTTGCCCTGGGTAAGTGCTGTGACATCACAGCTCACAGCAACCTCCACATCCTGGGTTTAAGTGATTCTCTTGCCTCAGCTTCCCAGGTAGCTGGGACTACAGGTGCCCACCATAATGCCCGGCTAGTGTTTGATTGTAGTTGTCATTGTTGTTTGGCTGGCCGAGGCTGGATTCAAACCCACCAGCTCTGATGTACATGGCTGGCATTTTAGCCGCTTGAGCTACAGGTGCTGAGCCATGGTTTTCTTATTTATCTCTTTTTGCTCTGCTTTCTGGGAGATTTCCTCAACTTTATCTTTCAGCACTTTGAGTTTTTTGATTTTTTAAATCTTATTTCTGATTAATTATCCTTTAAAAATAGCATCTGAAGTCTTTTGGGGTGCTAAAATATTTTTTCTTGATCTGGATGTTAACACATGTAAAAATTCATTGAGGCATTAGTATGCTTATGCTTATTAATTATTACCTTGTTCCTATATGGTTCATAGGTTCTTAACTGGCTAAAGACTCAGTTTTAACCTCTCCGAAAGCCAGGCTCCTGTCTTCAGAAGCTGAAGGTGGGTTTTTTTTTTTTTGTTTTTTTTTTTTCTGGAGACAGGGTCTCACTTTGTCACCCTCGGTAGACTGCTGCAGCATCACAGCTCACAGCAATCTCCAGCTCTTGGGCTTAGGTGATTCTCTTGCCTCAGCCTCCCAAGTAGCTGGGACTACAGGCACCTGCCACAACGCCTGATTACTTTTTATTGCAGTTTGGCCGGGGCTGTTCGAACCTGTCACCCTTGGTATATGGGGCCGGATTGCTATTCACTGAGCCACAAGCACCGTGCAGTTGAAGGTGGGGTTTTAAAAATGGGGGTGGGCAACTGCCCACTGTGCAGAATTGGGGAGGGTATCTAGAAATGTGCTGCCACTCAGATAACCTGCAGGAAGTTCATTGGACTGTTAAGTCAGTTACTTCCATCTGTTTTCCAGCTTCTGAAGTTTTATTGCTATTGTCTTCTCTGATGCTATTTCCATTCTGGTTAGTGGGTATATGTCTTAACATATCCAATTGGTCTTATTTTAGTGGAATTAGGATAAAAATTGTATATACATTTAAGCTGTAATTTTAATCCATAAGTCTTTATTTTTAAATGTTAAATCAAGTTTGCATCCCTCGATTAAATCTAACATAAATTTTGATTATTTTAAAATAGTGCTTGCTAATATTTGTTTGGAATTTTTCTATATAAGTGATTGGCTCAAGATTCTCCTTTTTCTGGTTTCCCTGATTTTATTCTTTTTATTAACTGTACTAGACTCATAGTCCTTTTTTCTATTCCCTGGAGAATAGAAAACTGACTTGAGTAAACTCACCTGTGAAGTCAAATTATGCCTTGTATTTCTTATAGGAAGATCATTAAACTGTTGATTCAATTTTTTCTTTAATCAGTTTTCTTAGATTTTTCTAAGAATTTGTTCATTTACTCTTTTAAAGAATTGGCATAAAGGTTTTAGGATTTACTTGTTTCTTTGCTTTATGTGTAATTAAGTACCCATTTTTATTTGCAATATTGTATCTACTTTTGAGGGCTTTTTTTTTGTTTATTCTCATCAGTAATTTGCTTGTTTTTTATTCATCATTTTAATGAACTTTTAGCTTGGCCAAGTATTAGTATTTTATTCAGATTTCATAAATGTTCTAGTCATTCTGTAAATTAGGATTTGTTTGGAAAAGGCAAAGATGGGCTTGTTCAATGAATCTAAACATTCAAGAGCTAGTAGAAAACCCTTGAAACTAGAAGTGGAAATGTATTCTAAAATATTTTAAATATTACTTAAAAAAATAAATTACTAGGAAGTCCTTTTCAAAATTTGCAAGTTCTTTTTAGTCATTTCTATTGTTAATTATTTTTAGATCTCCAAAGGGTTTGTCTCATTCTCCTTGGGCAGTGAAAAAGATTAATCCTGTATGTAATGATCATTATCGAAGTGTATACCAAAAGAGATTAATCGATGAAGCTAAGATTTTGAAAAGCCTTCACCATCCAAACATTATAGGTAAGTTTAAATTTACTTGGTAGCAGTATCTGGTCTAATACTATTCTTTTTATCTAGAAACAGTTTACATACTCTCTTAATTGGTTTCAGTAATAAAAATGAGAAGATGGGGCTGGAGGTTGTCATGAATCAAATTAATGTGGTTGGTCTAAAATAAAAATTCAGATGATATTTTTAGAGACTTAGGTTTAAACTTCATGGAATAGATATAGTCATTATTTCTACATAATGCTGGTACTGTAGAGATTTCAGGAATATAAAAGTAATCCTTAATTTCCTAGTTTTCATTTTGCATTTTTAATATCAATAATGAATAGGACTGGTGAAACTATTATATTTAAGAAAGTATAGAATAGTAAAGAATTTTTTTAGATTGTCTCAAACTTTCACCCTGGTAGAGTGCCGTGTCACAGCTCATAGCAACCTCAAACTCAAACTCTCAGGCTTAAGTGATTCTCTTGCCTCAGCCTCCCAAATAGCTGGGACTATAGGAGCCTACCACAATGCCTGGCTACTTGTTGTTGTTGCAGTTGTCATTGTTGTTTTAGCTGGCCTGCACCAGGTTCGAACCCGCCAGCCTCAGGTATGTGGCTGGCACCCTACACATTGAGCTATAGGCGCCACCCATGGTAAAAGATTTTAATTTCTGGTACTATTGGCAGAACACTTAAGGCATTTTAAATTGGAGCTAATTAGTTTTATTAACAATGTTTCTTTGTATATTTGTCATTGTTAGTTCAGATCCATGTTTTCAGTCATGTCACTGTAAAAGAGTTAAGTATTATTTTTCTTCCCTGTACTAGTAAAGGAATTTTTTTTTAAGGCTATCGTGCTTTTACTGAAGCTAACGATGGAAGTCTGTGTCTTGCTATGGAATATGGAGGTGAAAAGTCTCTAAATGATTTAATAGAAGAACGAAATAAAGACAGTGGAGATCCTTTTCCAGCAGCCATAATTTTAAAAGTTGCTTTGAACATGGCAAGAGGGTTAAAGGTAACTATGCCTTTTTATTTTAAGTAACTTTAAACACTTGCTATACTTTAAGGTCAATATAGTCTTTCATATATTTATTTTGATCAGCGAAGTATTATTTGGGAACCTCACATAAGCCTAAAATAATCCACATCAGGTAGTTTTGCTGTAGAGATCATGTGTTAGATTTAGTTAAAAGGTTTGACAAATGTTGGACAGCACCTGTGGCTCAGTGGGTAGGGCGCCGGCTCCATATACTGAGGGTGGCTGGTTCAAACCCCACCCCAGCCAAATTCCAAATTGCACCAAAAAAATAGCCAGGAGTTCTGGTAGGTGCCTGTAGTCCCAGCTTTGGGAGGCTGAGGCAAGAGAATCACCTAAGCCCAGGAGTTGGAGGTTGCTGTGAGCTATGTGACATGATGGCACTCTACCTACTCTGTCTCTACAAAAAAAAAAAAAAAAAAGTTTGACAAACTAACACAAATGTAGTAATTATTCCTGGGGATATAGCCCAACCCCCTGTTGATATAAGCAAAGCTCTTAAAAGATTACTTTGGGGAATAAGTTTTAGAAATCATGAGTGTTATTATAGGTCTAATGAAAAAAGTTCAAATTATTGTGCCTTTGGATAGACACATGTAAGAAATTTTTAGAAATTCTGTATACTAAATAATTTAAGCAGAAGTAACAATTGCTCCAGGAAACTACTGGATGACTCAAAAGCAGATCAGGTAATGGTACTGATATCAACATCAGATATTAAGAGTTCACGTAAGGCTGGTTGTATTGGCTTATCCCTGTCATCCCAGCACTTTTGGAGGCCAAGGGAAGATTGATTGAGGCCAGGGGTTTGAGACCAGCCTGGGAAACATGGGCTTTGTCTTCACCAAAAAAGAAAAAACTTAAAATAAAATTGACTTAAACAGATTGGAAAAAAGAGCAATGTTTCTAAATATATATGTTTTAGTACATTTATAGGAAAAATGATTTTAAGTGGATAGTATAAACAAAATAATTTGAATTATTTAATAGTGATTTTAATAAAATGTATAAATGGGATTAATAAATTACATTGCAAATATATTTGGCTCTATTCAGTTGATGGGCAGCATTTAAATTAAGCACAATGCGTGTTCCTGTGTAAAGAGAAGCTGTATACCAAGAATTGTCTATCATTTCCCAGCTCAGTTCATAGATAGTCAAATGCTGAATGAAGAAATAACCATTTTGCAGGACATCTTCTAGTGTGGGTGAATGTCATTACTGGTTAATTCGAAGAAGGGGTTAATATATAAAACAAAGAATAGCATGTGGGTCACTGTGAAAGTTGTTTTTTTTTTTTGGAGCCAGAGCCTCAAGCTGTCACACTGGATAGAGTGCCATAGCATCACAGCTCACAGCAACCTCCAACTCCTGAGCTCAAGCAAGTCTCCTGTTTCCGCCTCCCAAGTAGCTGGGACTATAGGTGCCCACCACAACGCCCAGCTATTTTTTGGTTGCAGCCATCATTGTTGTTTGGCGGGATTCGAACCTGCCAGCTCAGGTGTATGTGGCTGGCGCCTTAGCCGCTTGAGCCACAGGCACTGAGCCACTGTGAAAGTTTTGAAACGGATTGTGTTATGGCCCATTATTTTCACTCCCAAGAAACACAATTGACAGTATCCTTTCTGATTTACCTGTGCAGGTTTCAATTTACTCGGCTTATTAGTGTTACTGGGCGGGCTTTATCTGTTTCCGTCCTCAAGGACTTTGTTTCTTGATTTTTTTCTTTGCAGTTTTTGGCCAGAGCTGGGTTTGAACCTGCCACCTCCAGCATATGGACTGGTGCCCTACTCCTTTGAGCCAAAGGCACCACCTGTTTCTTGATTTCTATGTATCTCAAAACTTTTGTAATGGCAGTGCCTGCCCGTAGCTCAGTGGGTAGGGCACCAGCCACATACACCCAGGCTGGCAGGTTTGATGCTGGGCCTGGCCAGCTAAACGACAACTGCAAGAAAAAAAAAAATAGCCAGGTGTTGCGGCGGGCACCTGTAGTCTCAGCTACTTAGGAAGCTGAGGCAAGAGAATCTCTTAAGCCCAAGTGTTTGAGGTTGCTGTGAGCTGTAGAGCTATACTCTACAGAAGGCAACATAGCGAGACATCTCAAAAAAAAAAAAAAAAAAACCCAACTTTTGTAATGATCCATGTGTTAAGTTATTGGGTCCATCATTGACCAAAACATCATTGTGTATATGTGGCACTTGGTTATGTCATCTCATGTTGTTACTAGGTTAGCCTCAAGTAAAACTGCAGATTTATCTTAACATCCACACTTTGATATAAAAGTGTGGGATGAATTTGAAAATACAAAGTTAACATCCACACTTTGATATGAAAGTGTGGGATGAATTTGAAAATACAAAATTAACCTCTCTAAGTAAAACATCTATCTCTAAAAATTTTAGATTTCTGGTCAGTGTGGCAGACCAATGTAATATGCATATGGGATGTTGAAATGCTGAACAAACATAAGCCTGTAGTTTAGGGAGTTCAAGATGTTATTTTTATTTGCAGATTATTTTTTATTTGTATTTTTACTCATTTGTGCTACATTTATTATAGTATCTGCACCAAGAAAAGAAACTGCTTCATGGAGATATAAAATCTTCAAATGTTGTAATTAAAGGTGATTTTGAAACAATTAAAATTTGTGATGTGGGAGTTTCTCTAACATTGGATGAAAATATGACTGGTAAGGTAGTATTTTAAGTTGTAAAATTTTTATATAATTTTTACATTTTTCAATGCAAAATGAGTCCACATGGTTCAAAAATCAAAAACTGTTTTAGAAAGTACATAATAAAGTCTCCCCTCCTTTTTGTCTTCCTCGCAGCCTCTAGCCACACACCAAATATAAATTATAAATTAACTGCTTATTATTACATGTATATTTAGCTGACGATAACTTTGGGAAAGATTTGAATTGAGATTTTTAAGCATCTGGGAATAGAAAGTAAAATTTTGTTTATTCATTTGTTATTTATTTTGAGACAAGAGTCTGACTTTGTTGCCCTCAGTTGCCTGCCATGGGATCATAGCTCACAGCAACCTCAAACTCTTGGGCTCAAGATCATAGCTCACAGCAACCTCAAACTCTTGGGCTCAAGTAATCCTCTTGCCTAAGCCTCAGCTGAGTAGCTGGGACTATAAGTGCCAGCCACAATGCCCAGCTAGGTTTTTTTAGAGACGGTCTCACTCATGCTCAGGCTGGTCCTGAACTCCTTAGCTCAGGCAGTCCACATGCCTCGGCCTCCCATAGTGCTAGGATTACAGGTATGAGCCACTGCAACCCAGCTGTTGCACGTTTTAGAAAAAATAATAGCTGTTTTCTATGCTTATACTTCAATCCCCATAGATTAAAGATTCAGAATAAAGAATTCCCAAATTGATCTAGAGATTCAGTATAATTCCAACCAGAATTCTAGCTGGCTTGTCACTGAAATTGATAAATTGATTGAAAACTTTAAATGGAAATGTGAGTGGACCCATTTCATTCCTGGGCTATGTGTGTTTTGACCCTTTCCCTTTTCCTTGACTTAGCAGTCATGGAAGCATAGAAATGGCACTCCTCTCAGGGTAGTGACAATGTAATTCATACAATGAAGAAAATGAAGTATAGAAGTTACCTGTTCAGGGACACAGAGCTTACCTGTCTTTGAATCCAGCCAAGGAAACCTGGCTGCAGAGTCTGAAATCTTGACATCCATACCCTTACTTATATTTCTACTACTTTGTAAGAAAAATACTTTTACCTTGCATATTTGCCAGCTGAACAGCTTCTTGAGTACGGTATTTACCAATCTGATAGGCAGAGTAATCTTTATTAATAAGGTTGGATGTATTTTCACATTTACTGGTAACATTGATTAACCTGTTAAGTATCTGTTCAAATTGCTTGCCTATTTGTCTTTTTCTTTCTTATTTTTTTTTTTTGAGATAGTCTTACTATGTCACCCTCGGTACAGTGCGGTGGCGTGACAGCTCACAGCAACCTCCAACTCTTGAGCTTAAGTGATTCTCTTGCCTCAGCCTCCCAAGTAGCTGGGACTACAGGCGCCTGCCACAATGCCCAGCAATTTTTTTGTTGCAGTTGTTTAGCTGGCCCAGGCTAGATTTGAACCCACCACCCTCCCTGTATCGGCTGGCACAGTAACCACTGTGCTATAGGCACTGAGCCTGCTTGCCTATTTTTCTTTAGGCTGTCTTTCTCTTGTGATTTCTAGTGCCTGTTCTCATGACCATTTTATTTGTATTTTGCTTGTTCAGTGACTGACCCTGAGGCCTGTTACATTGGCACAGAGCCATGGAAACCCAAGGAAGCTTTGGAAGAGAATGGTATTATTACTGACAAGGCAGACATATTTGCCTTTGGCCTTACTTTGTGGGAAATGATGACTTTGTGTATTCCACATATTAATCTTTCAGATGATGATGATGAAGGTATGAATGTAATCTTTTTAAACATAAATCCCAATCTCTTCACATTAAAGACTAAACATTTTTTCTTTCCATTCACCAAAAAGTTAATAGAACAAATTGTTAGATCTAGTGGCATAATTCCTAAGATATATTTTGTATTACTACTTATGACTAATTTTGTATCATCTAAGTTTAATCGCATACATATGTGATGAAGATTGAGCATAGGGAGATAAATTCAAACAACTCCCCTTATCTGAGAAAAATACTGGAAAGCCCTTACAGGAAGGGAATAGGGTAAATAACCTGGAAATCTAAGACAGTACTCTTTTTGATGCCAGGACAATTGAAGAGACTGTATAATGGGAAGCATATGGATAATAAATTATTTCAGGAAGGTGAGCTATTAACTCTTTCCATGACTAAAAGTGATCTGTTTATTTCAATCCTCAACTCCTTCAAGATAAAACTTTTGATGAAAGTGACTTTGATGATGAAGCGTACTATGCAGCTTTGGGAACCAGGCCACCTGTCAATATGGAAGAATTGGATGAATCGTACCAGAAAGTAATTGAACTCTTCTCTGTATGCACTAATGAAGACCCTAAAGACCGTCCTTCTGCTGCATGCATTGTTGAAGCTTTGGAAGTAGATGTCCAGTATTAAGTATGGCCTGTGTATGTAACTCTTTACTCTGACACATTTATATAGTTACTTTACTGATCTATAGTTAGTTATTAGACTCTTTGGAGGTGGCCTATTTGAGGACCACAGTATTTTGATAACATTTGAATACCTTTCTAATATATTTCATTTAAGCTTATGGATAAGCACCTGGAATTGTACTGGGTTTTCTGTGAGACTAGTTACATAGTACTTTGGTGTTGTTCATGCAGACTTAAAGCACTAGCAATAAAATGCTGTAAAATGTTTAACATTAATTTGAATTGAATGACCATTACTTTTATTAATAATCTTTCTCAAAAATTCTCTATTTTAATGGATATATTCAAATTAGCACTTTCTACAGGACAAAATAAGCCTATATTTGTTTATATTTTAAAACATCAAACCTTTTACTGGCCCTTCCTTGGCTGATGTGCTTATTAACAAAGTATGACTCAAAAAAGTAGCTCTTTCGATGTTCCAGACTTTGGCTACTGCTTGTCTTGCTTTCTTGGATGTTCTCAGATTGTTGTTTTTTGCTTTACTTTATTAAATGTATTTCATATTTTGTATTGAGATTCCTTTTTATTTTACTGATCTGTATCTTCAGTACTTCAAGTTCGGTGTAAAAATAATAAAACCTAAATAGGGTTAGAATAAAGGACACCTTTGGTTCCAGAAGTTATCTCAGCATTATCTTTTGTACTATTGAGTATGTTATCATCAAACATGTTAAATAGATATCAGTAGGTTTATTTCCCTTTCTTGACTCTATTTTGCCAATCTGTAAAATGAAGTTGGTTTGGATCAGTAGTTTCTATCTGTAAGCCACAGCCCCTGCATATTTTCAAAATTATTGAATCTATGATAATTGTGAATCTAGGTGATACCCAGATTTGGCAATAGATTAGGTACCACTGCACTCTGAGCTTTAAAAAAATCCTACAATTTACTAGAGGGTTCCTCTTAGCACAAGATTGTACTAAGCAATAGTGGACAGACCATTAATTAGCATATCTTCTACCAGAATATATTATTAAAGTGACAAGAAAGTAAATTGAAAGTAAATTTAATCCATTCTCTTCCTAGCAGAACAGCAATTCCTGCTTTTATAAGACAATAATGCATGAATGGGAACTTTCTTTTTAACTCATAAACCAGTACTTTCCATTACACATTTCCTTTCATTCCTTGATATGTTAAAACTATGATCACTCACTTGATTTTGGTTCTTCTGAAGGTACATGCTTGCATGGACAGTTGGTTCAATTAGGTGTTCCTGCAGAGGGACATTTGCTGGAGGTTTTCATTGAGTCATTTTGTTCTACCTCCTCTGACAAATTTGATTGTAGTTGGGATACATGTATCTAAATAGGAACAAACTAATGCCAAGGACTGGGCCAGCAAATTCATAGCACTTGTCTATGGCAGACACTATAAAATAATCCCAGCATGCTTTTCCTTGAGTCTGGATAGGCAACCTGGAAATCCTCAACACAGCATTGTAGACAGTTTGCTACCAACTATAAGAAAACTTTTAAAATTCTTACTCTAGAACTTGCTCTTTAAGTCTCAGATATATCTTCTTTTTTGCCATTTAATTCATTCTCAAAAGAGCAACATATCACTGGGTTGAAGCAGTACTACCTTTCTGTTGAATTAGTAATAAATCAATTTCATACTTCCCAGAAAAGTCTCCTTTTATTATCAGTTTAAGGCCTCTAGGAGCCTGTTTGCAGCTCTGTAAGATGGAGATAATCAACAGCTAGCTACTTAAGAAATGTTAAGGATTATTCTTAAATAACAAAACCTATGATAACAGAAAATAGAAAGCAAAGTGATAGGATGAAAAATGTCAAAAGTGGCCAGATAAGGTGGACCATGCCTGTAATGCTAGCATTCTGGATGGCTGAGGCGAGAGAATTGCTTGAGCTCAAGAGTTTAAGACCAGCCTGATTAAGAGTGAGACACTCCTCTTTATTAAAAATTAGGCAGGGGTATGGCTTGTGCCTGTAGCCTCAGCTACTCTGGGACCTGAGACAGCAAGATTGCTTGAGCCCAGGAGTTTGAGTTTGCTTGCAAGATCTGGGTGTTAGGTGTGCTCACTGCTGTTGCTTTGAGGTCTTAGTACATTCGCTTCTTTTATGTGTTATACTTAAAGAAAAGCCCAACCCAACCAAAATTCCTAATAACAAATCATGGCATGCATGTTCAATAGAAATAGGTACTCGAAATATAATACATTTAAGACATACTGAAGTGAAGCAAATTGCAAAATAACTGCATATATATCTAATTAATCTAAAGTAATTTGCACTAGAACTAAAGTAGAATTAGGGAGAACTTCTTTTAGTAATCTCTTTTTGTATTATCTGAATGTTCTTTACAAAGAGTACATAGTATTTTTAATAACAATTTTAAAAGAAAATCAGATCAACTATATAAGACTAGACAGAATAAAATTTTAATTGATTCATCATAGAATC
>CAUYPK010101573.1:0-25549 GCA_963574355.1 Loris lydekkerianus | reverse complement strand
CTCTGCGTTCAGTCAACCTAAGACAGGGACCAAACCATTGATGTTTGTATCCCCATGACGGGTAAGACTGAAACTGCAAGAGGAGGCAACCTAAGACAGGGGCTATGTTTTTCCACCATACAAAAAACAAAAGAGGGAATTGTTGGGCCCTGTCATGTGCCTGAGGCCTAGTGCAAATTCCCAGGCCTGACTAGAAGATCCATCGAGCTACTTCCACGTAACAATGAATCAGCAAGGCCCGGCCTGAAACTGCCTCTACCTAGATACAGCCAACGTGGTACCATGAAATTGGCCCAACCCTGTCACGCACCTCATCCCCTGCCTTCTTTCCCTGCCCCTTCCCCAAGCTCTATATAAGTGGCTGCATGACGCAATAAAGTTGAGTTCCTGCTTAAAAGAAAAAAAGAATTAAACGAATTTAAAGACAAAACCACCAAAGATTTTGACACATTGAGGCAAGAATTTGCAGCCCTCAAAGATCTGAAAAATACAGTAGAATCCCTCAGTAACAGAGTAGAGCAATCATAAGAAAGGATTTCTGACATTGAAGACAAAGCTTTTTTTTATTTTATTTTATTTTTTTTTTATTATAGATAAAAATATGCACGATAGATATGACCCAACCAATCACCCTCCCTCCACCCAGACCTACCCCCTCCCTTCCCCGTCCTTGGCCCTTTCCTCAAAGTCTTGTGGTATAGTTGGGTTATAGCCTTCATGTGAAAGCTATAGTTTAGCTTCATAGTAGGGCTGAACTCAGTTGGAGAACCACTGTTTTAAAGCAACGCAGTAAGAAGGTCCATAGGCGAGGACATTCCTATTCCATCTTCTTGGATCACCCTAAGATTCTGGCTACACATGTTCTAAAAGTTGTCTCTTGCCCCTCCTGTTTGGTGAGCTACCATGGTGAAGTGGTTAAAAGTGTGCACTCAGAGACCAAGCAAGTGACTTCTAATGCAGCCTCACCTCTGAGTCACTATGTAATACCGGCCAAGTTATGTAATTTTTCTGAGCCTCAATTTTCCCATCTGTAAAATAGGCATTCCTTCTTCATTCACTAATCAAATTCTAGCTGAACATATTCTAAATACCAGAGATATGATGAGAATCAAGAACAAGTATAGCTTCTGCCCTCATGGTGATATGGTTTAGAAGGGGAGGGACAGGTGCAAAGGCCCTGTGGCAGGAAAAGTGCAGGAGCTTGAAAGAAGCTACAGGGAGCCAAGTGAAGATGCAGCTGATCCTAGCACCGACCTCACAGAGGAGACACAAAGATATCATGACCTGTAACGAGTTCAGTAAATGACTAAACAGAAATCAACTTCAAAAAGCACAGGGTGACTCTGCTTGGTGATGTGACCCCTGACAGACTGCTATGGACTCAGAAGCCACATTCAACAAGCTTCTTAAGTCTCCAAGCCAGTTGGACACAAATGCATCCTTGGGCTCTGTACACCAGGGCAGGGCCCTGGGTGATTTAGGTTGTAAACAAGTATCAAAAACAACACAGAACCCAAAAAAACCCTCCCAAATCTGCAGTTGGTTTCTCAGGAGAGACTTTCAGATGGAAATTATGCAGCTCTTCCCTGGCCTCCAGGAGGAGAGCCCCTTGCCTGATGAGTCAGGCACACACTGGTGGATCTAGACAATGGCTGTGTGTGCGTGTGAACAAGTTTATGGTGGGAACGAAGTGCTTTATTTGTTCAGGGTGGCATAATCACCAGGAGGAAGCAGAGTCCAAAACAGCAACTCAGTGGTGACTGTCGCCTGGGATGTCTGGAAGCGGGGGTGAGAAGGAGGACTTCCGTTTCATCTGCAGGCCCTACTCACAGGGAGCTGGGAAGAGTTTTGTGGCCATCTGCACACTGTTTGCCGTCTCGTCTGGCTGGGCGGCTGAGCTCCACACGGGCAGCAGGGGCGGACAGGGCAGCTCTCACACCCATATTTGGAGAGAGATGGGAGCAAAGCCAACCCTGCCAGGGAGGCAGATGCGGCAGCCACTCTCCAGGCCCCAGTGGCTACAGCATCCAATCCCACAGCTGCCAGGGAGCATCAACCAGGCTGGGAGGGTCCCCTCAGTCCATCTCCATCCTGGCGCCTACAGATACCCAGAGAGAGTCTCTTATGTGGCAATCCACAAATACACACCAATAACCACAGCACAGAACTGCCAGATACCGCAAGTGAAAAGACAGGATGCTGGTTAAACCTGAATTTCAAATAAACAACAAATCATTTTTGAGGGTAAGTGTGTCCCAGATATCACATGAGTATCCTCCCTGGTTGGCTATTGGTTAGGATTCAGTGCTCTCTCCCCAAATATTACATGAAATATACTGGTGCTAAAAAAGAAAAAACCCATTAATCAGAAATTCAGGTTTAACTCAACATCCTATGCTTCATCCAACCACCTAGCCCTGCACTAACACAACCTCAGGCTTGAAAACTCACACCGCAGTTTTCTCACACACACACACACACACCAGGACCAAGGAGGAAGAAGGGCTGTGATGAGCTTACCACCCCTCTACACTCCCCTGCCCTGTCTCAGGGTTCAGAACTAGCAGGGTCCCTGCCACCGAGGGGGCAGTTGGCACCCAGCTGCCAGCTGGGTTGGAGGTGCCGGGATAAAGCGGGACACTGTCTTGCACATTCCTAGATCCAATTTCTGGACTATGGCCTAGAAGACACAGCAAAGCCCTCTGGACCTAGGCAAGACGGGCAGAGGGAAAGGGGCCCTGTGAATGGGGGCTCATCTTAGAGTCCACCCACAGAGGACCTGTCGGGAGTCTGTTTCCTTCCTCTGCACCCACTGACTGTGTCTCAGTCTCTGTCCCTGCCATGTATTAAGGGGCAGCAAGGAGCTTGGCACTACAGACACTGCCCCTGGTAAGGTCAATCCAGCAAGCCAGGCACTGCGCAGTGCTCCCGTGAGGAATTTTACCCAAACTGCATGGAGCCCAAGGAGGCGCATGTCATATCATCCCTATTTTACTGAGGAAACTGAGGCCTGAAGGAGATAAATGCAGTAACATTGCCAGGTGTATCCAAGAAAGGAAACAATCCTTCCAGGGGCTGAGGCCACCTGGGGCTGATGGGGGTGGACACTGGGGAGTGGACCAGCCTGAGGACAGGAAGGTGAGGCTGCCGTGTTGCTCTGCCCAGGGCTCTCTGGGCTGTGGAAGGTGATGAGGACAGAGGACGGGACCATGCAGATCCTCAGGGAGCTGGACAACCTGATGAAATTTAATCAGGAGGTAAGCTGAGCACAGGTCGCCCCCTGACCTGGACCCCCAGAAGATGTCTTACAGGACATAGGAACAGGGCACCAAGGGATATGTACGAGGACGTTTAGCACGGCTCCATTTGCAGCAGGGAAGAGGCCTACACTGTCCAGAGGCATTTGGGTGCAGGGTGGTTAGAGGAGGCATGGCACAGCCCCACCAGGGTAAGGGCCTAGGGAAGGTGGCGCCCAGGTGCCAGTGTGAGATGACGTCAAAGATACAGTGAGTGAAGATGGGGCTCTTCCAAACCATAAATATGGCATAGCATTGCCCCATCTTCATTTTTTACAAAAAGATTAAAATTAAAACTACTTGTGTGCTGATATACATGCCTACACACTCACCAAAAAAAGTATGGAAGAGAATCAGGTGGGGTGGATAATCTGTGGCCTTCTGAATCCTCGAGTACAGCCTTTTGACTGAGCCCAAGTTTTACAGAACAATCTTTTTCATAAAGGGATTTGTTCTGTGAAGTCTGGATTCTTCCGAGGGGCTGCACTTGGAGACCTAGACGGCCACAGGTTCCCCACCCTACAGAGCGCTGGACTCTCTCATCTGATCCAATTCAGAGACCCCAAGGCAGGATAGACAGGGGCTTAAAACAACCTCAGAACAACACAGAGAAGAATTCAAAAAATAAAAATAAAAAATGAATAAAGAGGGCAGCAGCCTTTGCCCCTCGGGCACTCACATCCTGCAAGTTAAGTCAACAGGTTTCCAAGCCACAAAGTCTTCCTCACCCAGAGAGGAGTAAAGACATAAGCCCTAGCTGGGATCCCCTGGGGTGGGGGGCATTCTGAAAGGCAAGGTGGGATTAGCCCCCCCCCCACTGGCCCAGGCCCCTGTTCTTCAGTTGGTGAAGTCTGGAGGGTCAGAAGGAGCCCTGATTCCTTGGAGAAGCAAAGGCAGGAGTCTTTGGGGAGGCTGGGAGTAACCTGACACCTTTCCACCAGGGCTGACCAGCAAAAAAGAAGCTGCCCCAGGAAGACAGGGCTCTCAGAGGCCCTCCGGGGGGGGGGGGGCTAGTGGCAGGGGGGGTCTGCAACAACAGCCAGAAGTACTGTCACTTGATGTACCATCCCTTCAAGGAGGGCTGTGCAGGAAGATGCATGTTGCTCAGAGAACAAAAAAAGGAAATTAAATGCACCATCTGGTTATTAGCAAGAGCTTTTGAGGCAGACGCTTAAATATGCATGCCTAGACGTTATAAAACTTGGGGGAAATGTTAATTTCAATAATCCTAGTTCTTGTGCTTGCAAAAACCATCCTTCTTTTCTCTCCCTTCCTGATAATTTGGAGGCTCTGTACAGAGCCCTGGAGTGGCTGCACCAAGACTGACCTCACTGGAGGTCGGTGGCTATGCAGGGTAAGATGCTAAACACTCACTGGGAGACCCATCTTAGAGAGATGCTTGCAAGGGGGCAAAAGTTGCTGCTTCCTCTCTCCTTTCTCTTGCTTATACAAAAATCAGACAGTGCAGTAGGCAGGTGCCCCAGCCACAGTGGTGAGGAAAACCCACTTGCAGCCCAGTATCCTGCCCCTGATATGAAAGACCTGCAAAACTGAGACTAACTCACTGCACTCCCACCTCAGAGCTTGTATATCTCAAGGGAAGCTAAACTCAAACCCCTTTGGGAGACCAGGGCAATGCAAAGTCCTGTGCTTTCAGAGTGTACGGATCAGCAATGTTTTTTTTCTGTAAAGGGCCAGACGGTAAAGAGTTCAGCTTTGCAGGCCACCCAGTCTCTGTCCCAGCTATTCAACTCTCCCTCTCCTAGTAGCAGGAAAGCAGTAAAACAGATAGCAAGCATATGAATGGATGTGGCTGTGTTCCAATAAAACTTTATTTATATAAACAGGCAGGAGGCCAGCTCTGGCATTGGGCTATAGTCTGTCTACTCCACCAAAATATGACCTCCAGGAACCGACCTTCCTTGTAGACAAACATCTGGAGACAGGAGCTGCTCGGATACTTGGAAGAATGAAGAAGGCGAATGACCCTCAGTGTGCAGAAGTGGGGGTCTCACAATGTTGCCACCATGTGCCATGGGAACGTGGCAAAGTGACAGCAAGCATTATAGAAGGATAAGGGCTCTGGAGTCACACACACAAACTATAGTTTTGCAAGACCATGAGCACCCTGGGTGTCCCCACCTACACTCTGGTTGGGTGTGGGGTGTGCAGACTTAGAGTGAATCTTTGCACCCCATTGGCCTCCATTAAAATTCCAGCAACACGAATGTACTCAATACTAATAGGAAACCAATATATAAATAACTACATGCCCACACAAATGATAAACACAATTATAGTCTAGCAAGGGGCAGGGAAGGAGAGAGGAGGGGGAAGGGAGAGGAGGGAGGGGAGAGGAAGGAGAGGCAAGGAGGAGGGAAGAGGAGGGAGGGTGTTAAGAGGGAGGCAACTTTCAGGAGTAGGGAGGACAACAGGTGGGATCCACCTGATGTGCACAAAGTGAGGGTGTTTGGCACATCCCTTGGGGGAAGGGCTCAACTTGAACTTAACCTTGGAAGTCAGAACAGCATAACCTAGAAATTTATACCCCCATACTAATTTAAAAAAAAAAAAAAATTCCAGCAACAATGTGCTATAAAATGTTCAATAGAATACCATTTGGCCTTAAAAAAGAAGCCCTGCCATTTGCAACCACACAGTGAACCTGGAGGACATTATATAAAGTAAAATAAGCCAGGCACAGAAAGACAAATGCCACGTGACTTCACTTATGTGTAGAATCTAAAGTAGTTGAATTCATAGAAGGGTAAAATGGTGGTCACTGGGGGCTGGGGGTCTGGGGGCGATGTTGACCAAAGGACACCAAATTTCAGTTAAACAGAAGTTCAAGAGATCTGCAGCACAATAGGTGACTATCAGTATAACAATATATTATATACTTGAAAATCACAAAGAGAATAGATCTTAAGTGTTCTCACCTCAAAAAAGCAAGTACGTGAGGTAATGTGTATATGAATTAGTTCCATCTAGCCATTTCACAATATGCACATATTTCCAAACATCCTGTTATATGCATTCCTTCTGTACATTTACAAAAGAAATAAACAAAATGGGAAAGTTCAAGGAATATAACATGCTCTCTTTACAAAAGTAATTATTAACAATAAAATTCAGAATATGAAAAATTATCTAATTCAACTAAAACATTAACACATATATTATTTCTATATATAGAAATTGCCCTGATATATTTGACCAAAATATCTCACCTATCCACTGTCGAAAGTTTAAAGTTAATGTTTGATTGAATTGGGAATCATCAAACCACTACTGATTTTTCTATGTGCGTATAAAATGTGTTTGAAAATACATGAGATCTATTACCATTTAGAAATGCAGAAAAATTTTCCAGCAGCAGCCAATGAACACAGTACATGAAATCTGGTCAGCTCTGTCCAACACACCAGTCTTCCCGCTCTCCTGTCCAGGATGCCCCACATCCTTGGGCTGTGTGTCCTCTGACCTCTCCCAGGGATTCTGCTCCTCTCATCAAGGTTCCCCAGGGCTTAGGGAAAGCCCCTTCTAATATCTCCACTCCCTTCCTAGGCAATCTCAGTCATTCCCATGGCCTCGACTACAATCTACAAGTCTGAACCTCTGGCCCACACTTGCCTTCCCACTCGCAGCTGTCCAGCCTGGCAAACATTGCCCCTGGGGTCTGAGAGTGAAGAAGGCCAGCATCAAATTCCCATTCTTCCCTGGCATTCTGGAGGTCAACCTGGGCCTTCCCTCTTTCTCACCCAAGTATCCAATAGATCCATAAGTCCTTTGGAACATACCTCGTAAGCATTCCTCACTACCAACTCCACCCACCACCACTGCCACCACCATCCAAGCCATCAGCATCCCTGACCCAACCTCCAAACTCATCTCCTTTGTACTGCTTCAGTTCCATGTCACACTCCAGAGGACACAACAGGGAAATGACCACTACCCTACTGAAATTAAAAGAATTAGGAAGACATATGCCTAAAGTCTAAGTCTTCTCAGCTGAGAAGCACAAATCACGTTCCCATTTGCCAACACTGTGGTGAGATAGTTAAGAAATAATTAAAGCCAAAGGCAATACGGCTCTCACTCCGAAACTATTCCCAGTGCAGGGAGACTTGCTTCTCTGGAGGGGTATACCCTGCACCTCTCCATCCTAAGTAAAAAGAATGTCCCCTGTGCTGTCTTCCTTCTAGCCCTCCCCCACCTGCATGGCACTTCCAGCCCATGAAAGATGAGTGAACTTCCCACCACTTTCCGCTTGGGCACTGCATGCCTCAGAAGCTCGCCTCACAAATTACAGGACAGCCAGGCAGACACGCCGCATTCCAGTGGGTGGCCGTGTCTTCATGTCAGCTTGAGAGATCGTTGCCAGGGAAATATCTCTATCTGAGCAGAGAGAGTTTCAGCCTGTGGGGTCCAGCTGTGCTCAAACAGGAACCCAGAAACCCAGATGTTGCTCCAAACACCCTGCCTCAGCAAGCCGACTTTGCAAGTCTCCAGCATGGGCGTGGATCCCGGGGGCCACCTGCTCCACCTGCCCACACGCCTGCCTCCTGCAATCCTAACCCCACAGAACCCAGGAGGAGACCTTCGAGTCTCACGCAGAAAGCCAAGATGCCACCCTAATGCACTCTGGGGTTTAGGTGGGTGACGTCCCCCTTTGTACCTTACCGATGGGATCGAGAGGTGGAGGATGAAGTCTGAATAACTCGAATAATCTGTAAAAGGTATCAACCATTTATTTTGTGCTTTTTCTGTGTTTAAGTGCTATGCCTAGCATTTTCCTTTCATTAACGTGCTTCAGTGGAATGCCCACATAACCTTCCTGTAAGATGCGTCTCATTATCTCCATTGTGCAGATGAGGAAACTGATGCCCACGCAGTAGTATTAATTTCCCAAGGCCACGCTGCTCGTAAGTGGTACAACAGGGACCCAAACTGGACGCCTATACTCATTTTCCCAAGTATAAACCAATGGTTCTCAAATGAGGTGATCTTGCTTATGCCCTACCACCTGCCAGGAGACTGGTTGTCAAAGATGGGGTGGGGGGGAGGGATAATAGGCATCTAGTGGGTAGAGGCCAGGGATGTTGCCACACACCCTATAACACACAGGAAGGCCCCAAATGTTACCAGTGCCAAGGTGAGAAACCCAGGTGCAGACTGCTGCCAGTGAGGAGGGAATAGACCTGCACTGTGGATTAACCTCTGCAGGGAGCCCCTGGCTGACAATAACCTTCCTGCTCTAGTTCCAAGGCCAGGTGCTTCTGCCTAGAGATTCCATCGGAGGATTTCAGGGATTCTGATGAGCTATGACACTTGAATTCTTGGTTCTGTCCAACAACATGGAAATCTCTGATAAGCTGCTTGGTCTTGGGGAAAGCTAAGCAAACAGTTGAAGTTGATGACCAATGACCTCACAGAGAATTTTCTTTCCCCCCAGGAAGAACTGTAGATCAGGCTTATCCTGGGATCACTTGGTAGAGGTCAGGAAAGACTCTGAGAAGACCAGTTTTTCTTCTCAGCAGGGATGGTGCTCAAGGATGCAAAGAAGCCTGCGAAACCTCTGATCCCTGGTGGGGACTCGGCCCCCATAAATACACACTCTCCAGTGGGACTTGGCACTCAGGGGATCCTGGGGTTCCAGGAGTAAAAAGTGTCCTTTAGCAAACACCAAAGAAAGAAACCCCCTACCCTCAAAGACAAGGGCAGCCACCAGAGAGAAAACCAGTCCCATTTAAACCTCAGCCATCCAGCGTGCAGGTCTGTCCTTAAAAACATCTGGATACAGCATGGACAGGGAGGTGATGCCCCTGCAGCTTCTGCAAAGAAAAGTCTGAAATAATCTGCTATTAAAGAACAAGGATGGTTTTGACATTTCACCAAGCTAATGGTCCACACAGACAAAATCTCCTAAAAGGGCACTCTGTTCTTGATCCACTCAGACACGGCCTGCAAGTGAAAAAACAGGCCATTTCTTTCTCCTCAAAGAAATAGCTGCTAATCCTCACACCAGCCTCAAACTGCTTCCTAGGTTCTTCAGAGAGAATATTCCCATAGAAACTACAAAGGAAAAAGAATTTGTCTGGCAGGCATTGTGGGCTGCACTAGGCCTTGGGCCAACCTTTCAACTTGAAAACCAAGATTCTATCTCTTCGAGGGGCCACTGACCTGAGAGCATCCAGGCTTCCGGAAGAGACAGGAAACACATTCAGGTTTAGCAAACAAGGTATGTAATCCTTCGAACCATAGGATTCCCATTTGCCTTTGTGGACCAAAAAATTCAGTGGGGTTTCTGCCATTGAAAAATTTCATCCTCTACATACAATTCTCTTAACCTCCAGAAAGCATTTAACATGGAGATTCAGGCCTATGACCCTCATCTCAGAACCAAAACATTACACCCAGAAAACTCCAAAGAATGAGTTTCAGTACAAGGTCACGTGTATCGAGCACATACTATGACCAGGCCCAGTAGTCAGTGCTTTCTGAGACAGGCCTCATTCAGGAATAGTAACCCCGTGGTATGGGGCCAGTGGATACATCCTGTATGCCAACAAGGACACTAAGGCTCAGAGAGGTCAAGTGACTTGCCCCGGGTCACCCAGCTCAGAAGGAGCAAATCCAGGATGCAAACCTGAGCTTTCTGATTCCAGACCCACATTCTACTGCACTGGTCACTTGACTGCATTCCGGTACCCTGGTATTTGATGGAGTCCATGGAAAGGAATTGGATGTAGGGAATGTCAACAATAAAAGTTTTCTGGCATTACACTGCCACTGTGTTTGGGACTAGGACTTCTCCTGTCATGGCTCTCTAACCCCATTGCCTTCTCATCCTTTCCAGGACGTGTCCTAGCAAACCTTCCATGACTATTACCCTCCTCCTCCTGGGAGTTCATAATTCACCTGGTCTTGGTGTCCAGGAGACCAAGCTCTGGCTGCAGTAACATCCACAGAGAGCTGAAACCATCACTGTGAGAAGGGTCTGGGACAGCCCTGAGCCTGGCCAGGTGGGCTCTGGTGCAGCCCTGGGCAGGGAGGGCTCCTGCTGGTGGTGCCTAAGATGTCCCAAAAGGTCTCCCGCCTGCGGCTCATCAGCGACTGATCGAATTTTTAAGACAATCTCAGCCAAGCAAATGGTCAAGAATAAAAACATGTGGAGGGAACAAAGAGGTCAACTCCACTATCCACGAAAAACCACCAAGGTGGCAGCCTTTGCCAAGGGAGCAGCTCTCCAGCCGGTCCCCATCTGTCCTCCAGATGCCTGTGCGCCCCAAACGGAAGGTCAGCAAAGTCACAAGCGGAGAGTCAGGGGGAAAGTACAAAGTGAACCCCAGGAGGCCCGGGCTCCAGCCCACACACACGCCCAGTGACTCACGTGCCCACGGTGGCAGCACTCCCGCACAGTAGCCCTTAGCCACGGGGACAGCGCCGAGGAGGCAAAGAAGTCTGCCTCCCTCCCGGGACGGGGAGAGGAAAGCGCATTCTGGACAAAAGCCACCTGCCTCCGCTCAACTCTGCTGCCACCAGAAAGCGAGGCAGCAATAGGAAGGTGCAGGGCATGTGGGGGCCCTGAGCGCCGCCAGCCTGGCCAACCCCGGTGCCCAGCTAGTGTCCACCCAAGCCCCTCACCAAGTGAGAGGCACAGACCCCAGCAAAGTCCCAGAGAGGCGCCCCAAACAGCCCTGCCCAGGATCGGGGTGCGTGTTGAGGGCTGCTCAGAGCAACCCCGCCTCCTTCCCATGGGGGTGAGGGGGGGACGGGAGACACAAGGCTGCCCTCCTCCCCCTTGGCCAACCTCACTCCAGCGGGTCTCCAGGGTTCCTCGGGAGGTCCCTGCAAGCTGTCACCTCGGCCCGCAGGAGTTACTGCCCAATTATCAACTTCAACCTGACGGTGGCCACGGCTCATCCCTACGGCCCCCCACGCCCCTCTCACTTACGCCTCCGCCTTCGCCACCTGCCTGGGTGCCCAGACGCGGCGCGCCTTCCCCGTCCTCGGTCCCCGCACCTCCGCCTTCCAGCCCCAGCCTCAGCCTCTTCTCCTCCGGAGGGGCATCGTCCTCCTCGCTCCTCGGCCAGCCGTCCCTGCCTCTGGCCTTGCCCATGTCTTCCGGGCTGCCTGAAGGGCTGGCCATGGCTCCGGGGGCTCTGCCTGCACTTCGGAAGGTGGAAGGACGCGGCCGCCTCCCGGTGCGCACGGCCTCTCCGCGGGCCACCGGCTTCTGAGCGCGGCTCGGCGCGGGCTCCTGGAGCTGCCCGGCGGCTCCCGACGCGCCGCCGCCCTCTGCTGGCCGCCGGCGCGCACCGCGGACACGCGGGGACCGGGCCTGCGCGGGGCTCACCTGCCGGCGATGGTGCTCCCGCCCCGCGTGCCCCAGTGGCCTCCGTGAAAGAGGAAGAGAGGCGAGAAGGCACGCCCAGAGTGGGTGGACACCCGCCACGTTCACCTAGTCCTCGGTCCCGCTCCGCATCTTGAACGACTTAGAGGTATCTGCAAAACTGAGGCTGCTCAAAACACGTGCAGAATTTGACCTAGGGGATGATCTTCGCGCAAAGGCACCATCTTTGCCTCGACAGATACTTAACTGAGCACTAAGGACCAGGTGTGGTGACAAAGGAGGGTGACAAAGAAGGAGCAGGCAGGCCTTGTCTCTGCCCTGTGCAGCTCAGCGCCCGGCGGGGGGATGGGGGTGTGGTCACTGAGGATGGACACTGGCCCTGCGCAAAGGGTCCAGGGAAACCCAGGAGACAGGAGCCTCAGCGGGTCTTAGGGCTTGGAGAGGGACAGCGGCAGGTGCATGGAGCTGGAGAAAGTGGCCGCTGAGAGCAGGCGCACCGGTGAAAGATGTTCAGAGAGGAAACAGCAGGTGCAAAAGCCCAGAGGTGGGCAGGGGGCAGCAAGGTGGTCTGTGGGGCTGGAGCACGGGGAGGCCATAGGGAAGGGGGTGTGAGGGCTTAGGCACAGTAACAGTGCAGACAGAGGGGGAGACTTTGAGAACGGTTTTGGAGGGAAGGGTGCACTGGTGACTCTGGCTGAGCTCAGGATACACCCTCTGCTGTATGGACTGAACCAGGAGGCATATCTGAATGGTGAAGTGCTTTACCTGCAGGCTAGGGTCCTGGCCCTCCTCAGGGGCCAGACAGGCTGAGGAGGCTGTGTCCTTTCATAGGATCCAGGGTCCCAGGATCCTCTGTCCCTATACTCCTTAGGCACCCCCAACTCAAAATGCTGAGACCATGTGGCATAATCCCCCATAAGCCTCTGAAGGTGGTCACTGTCCCTGCTTCACTCACTGTTTTATCCTTAACAGCTGTCTCGGTGGGTGGCACAGAGTAGATACCCAGGAAGCCTTTTGGGGAGAGGTTTCCTGCTCAGCACCTTCTCCTCCTCTCCACCTCTTCCCTTTCATCAGCACAAGTAATTCTAATAACCACATGTGGGCTTGGAGACTCTCTTCTGTCACTTCCACATATTCACTAAACCTCTCAGCAGCCCTGGGGTGAGTACTGTTAGCACCCCATTGTATAGAGAAGGAGACTGCAGCATAAACAGGGAGAGTGACATGTCCAAGGCCTGCTACAGTGGCTGGAACCTAGTGGCACCAGTATTCAATGGCTAAAAGGCAAAAGGGGCACTGTCACTGTGATCGACAGCATGGTCAAGGCAGCAATCAGAATAGTTTGACTGTCCAGGCTTGTGGTGTTGGCTAATTAATTGTGCTGCTCTTCAACATGAAAGAGATAAGAAGCCTACTAAAGTTTTACCTGCTCTGTATAAGCAAAGAGGTCTAAGTCAGGTGAGCAGAAGAACAGAGAGTCACAGCTCCTCAATCAATTCCCAGAGTTAACCAGTTTACAGAACCAAACCCCTTGTCTGAACCAGAGGCCAGGTCCCCATGAGGAAAGACTCTGCTCCACTGCCAGAAATGTATGCTGTTCCTCTTTCTCCCAGCCTGCCCTAGAGGGCTCTATAGACTTTTACTGGGATGACTACACTGGGGAAAAGAAAATAATCAGATCTGTTCAGGATCACTGATGAGGGCTCTGAACTGACACCAATTCTAGGGGACCCAAAACATGACGGGGTCCAGCAGTCAGAGCAGGGGCTGTGGCAATCAGGTGAGTAATGGAATATGAGTGCAAGTTCATCTCAGTAGATTCGGTGGTTCCCCAACACATGTTCTAGTTACCAGAAAGTGGCAGGACTGAGATTCAAATACACAGAGGCTGTTCTCTTAACAACAATGCATTTTGACACCTCTGGGAAGAAAACATAATTCAGGGTTCCCAGGCACCACCCACCCAGCCTGACCCAACTCGAGGGCTCCAGGTCAAAGTATCAACCCCATCTTCTGCAGCATTTGAAACTAGTCAGGAAAATTAGGGACAGTAAAAGGACACAGAGCTGCCAGCTGGTCACAGGCGCTCTGGTGTGCACCGTAAATGCTGCCTTTGCTCGGGTTTGATTCGGCCAGCCCCTGCCCAGCACACATCACACCATCGAAATGAGCTGTTTCTCTGCCTTCTCTTCCTCTTGGCAGTGAACCCCGTAAGAGCAAAAGCTGTGGGCTTATTCATTTTGTTGTTGCTGCTGTCTGTTAATTAATAGACTTTATTTTTAAAGCAGTTTTAGGTTAGCAGAAAAATGAGCAGAAAATCCTGAGTTCCCAATGAGCCCCCACACTCGCCCATGCCCTGGTTCACCTGTGAGGCTTTAGTGTGCTTCATCTGTTACAGTTGATGAGACAAGAGTGACGTTATTATTAACTAAAGTCTGTAATTTACATTAGGGTTCACTCTTGATGCTGTGCATTCTATGGGTTTGGACAAACATACCTACCATTACACTAGCGCACAGAATAGTGTCACTGCCCTAAAAATCCTCTGGGCCAAGTTCATTCATTCTTGAATCTCCCTAGCTTTCCATGGTGCCATGCCTTTAGCTGAGACATGTGATTGTTGAATGAATGGATGTTGCAACAAATGGTGCTAAACGTTTCCCTCCCAGACAAGTAAAGGAAATTGGCTACAAATAACCTGACATCAGAGGAAAGGGTGTGAGTTTACTACACCTTTGAGACTAGTTCTGCTAGTCTAGTGGTCTCCAAGGGACCACTCCTCAACTTCTAAGCAGCATGACTAGATCTGATGATCACAGCAGGACAAAGTCCAGAACAAAGAGGATCCCTTTTACCCTCACCTAGAAAAATGTCTATAAATTCCTTGGGAGCCCATAAAATGGGCAACATCTGAGCCAACAGCCCAAGGTGTAACTATAGAGATAGAAGAAAGGGGTTTTTTTTTTCTATTGTAGTACCCAGCAAAAAGACCCCTAAAGGCCCCTAACTGTCTCAGCCCGAGTCCTTGCACGTCTCAAACCCCACCACCCCCAGCAAAATTCAGGAACAGGTTTCAGAATAGAATAAGGAAGTTCCGTGAGTTCCCAAAGACTCCTAGCCACAGGTAAAACAATGGTGAAAGCTTACTCAAGCTGAGTTTCCCAAGCTAAGTTTGTCCCAGTGCCAACTGCCACAATGTAACCCCCTGACCACTCTGTAACCCCACCCTGAGCTAACCGCCACCTTCTGCTTCTGTGCTGGCCAGTTTGCCATGCAGCACAAAAAATGGTATAAAAATCAGCCTGCTCCTCTCCTCAGGGCCGTTTGCCCTTTGGGGCAGTGGCCTGCCTGTGCAGGTATAATAAATCACCATCTGATTTATACCTGAAGTGGGGTCCGTGTTTTTCTTACAGGTGGCAAATGAGTACAACACTATCAATCTAAGGACAGAATTCTCAGCCTCCAATTATGTCTATTTACACATAAGTAAATACATAAGTATAAGTAATAAAACAGCAAGCAAGTTGATGGAAACAAGGAGAGGGATTATGGACTATGGACTATTTGAAGGAAGATACACCTTCTGCATTGGTGAGGCCTTTGAACTGCCACCCTAACCCACACACCCACAGAGAAGATGCCCCAGGAAGCACAAGACAAAGATTCAAGTGAAAGTGGTTTATTTCAGGGGTGATTCCAACAAACTCTGTTGATAGACTGGGATTAGGGGATGATTATGGAAAAGGAAAACCAGCTAATAAGGG
This sequence comes from Loris lydekkerianus, assembly GCA_963574355.1. Taxonomy (NCBI): domain Eukaryota; kingdom Metazoa; phylum Chordata; class Mammalia; order Primates; family Lorisidae; genus Loris; species Loris lydekkerianus. The sequence continues at coordinate 10,133 of CAUYPK010101573.1, read as the reverse complement.
ATTTGTTATCAGCCAAGTTACCCTGTGGGCATCCCAGGGCTTAATTCAACTGAGACTTATCCCACCTTAGGCATTCAGGAGCTGGGCAATTCTTTTGTAGAATATCACCAGGCACATCTGAGACCTACACCCTGGAGGGTCTTAATTTCCAAACACTGGTGGCCACAGTGAGCTTCAGGCAAAGGTGATGGGCAGGCACAGGAGTGGCGAGGCATTGACAGTATCCCCCATGGAGCCTGAATCAGCTCCAGCCTCACAAAGGTGAGCAGGACAGCATCAGAGGGTGACAGGGTGGCAATGGGAACTCTCTTGGCAGGTCCCACAGGGGTCCGCAAGCTCACCTTTCCACAGTGGGGCTGAGCAGGCAGGTGGCTCTGCACAGCCTCTGCAGATAGAGCCTGATCAAGTCCTGGCTTCACTCTTCTTAGCTGCATAAGCTCAAGCAAGGAAATTGATCTGTGGGAGCCTCGAGTTCTTCATCTGTAAAATGGGGATAACAATAGTACCTTGTGAGATTATTGTGAGAATTGAATAAAATAAGTATGTAAATAAAGCTTTAAGCCTGACATACATGAAGGGCTCAAAAACGCTTATTTTAAAATGTCATTAAGCCACGTGCTTTTCTTGTAAGGGAGCCAAGTGTGGCCCTGAAGTTAGAGATTTATGAGACTTCCATATGGGTGTAGTAAGGAGGAGGAGGAAGGCTGAAGGACAAGATTGGAGAAGATTTGAGGAGTCTGAGGCAAGGGCCCAGGGGAACAGTTAGAGATTGCTGCAGCCAGCTCAGCCACAAGAAGCTCCGAGTCAGACGACTTAAGCTGGTCCTGAATTAGAGCATAAGGAAATACACCCAGCAGCCCCCCTGCTGAAATCCCTGTTGCGAACTTGTAGCAATTTGGAAGGCGTGGGGAGGGATCTAGCAGGTAAGACCACCCTCTTTCCACCAAAACATGCATTGGACTTGTAGCTGAGTCCCTAAGGCTCCCTCAGGACAAGACCCCAAGATACCACCCTCCCCAAGATCCCACCTGCCCAGTCCCCAGCAAAGTCCCCCTTCAGGGCAAAGCCCTGAGCTCAGGATGTGGCTTCTTCTCCCATGAGAAATCCCAGCAAAGAGTTGTAAGATCCATACCCACAACTTCTTCAGGCAACTGCCCCACAAGCCAACTAACTCCTGCGCCATCTCTGAACCACCTACAGTGTAGCCATTAGCTAAGGGCCGCAATCCCCAAAGTCCAGGTCTCTGCTGCTCTGCAACATTGTGGAGACTCCCATAAATCTCATCTGCCTTTCCATTAGCCCAGCCATTAGGACATAATGCTGCAAGCAGTTTATTCTTACTTTTAAATTTCCTTGTTAATCATCAAAATGCAAATGACATTCCAGTGAGATTCCAGGTTTGAAAATGTCACTTTTTACCCATCTCACCTTTAATTCTGGGATGTGACTGGAATCCTGTGGTTTTCTTATTCTCCTCCTGAGGGTCGCTGCAATCCAGCTCTTCCCCTGCTTAAACGATTCACATATAGAGAAGGGCTTCTGAAGGCCTCTATGGGGACCCAGGACCCAATTTTTTTTCCCTCTGCTTCAAACCAACTTGGTGAGTAGACATCTGCTGGGACAAGGGAACACACACCCAACATCAGCATTCTCTGAACCACTACCACCAGCCTTGTCAGAGGCTTCCTGAGCATGTGGTGGGCATTTGTCTTGATTATCCAAATCTCCCCTCTTCTTGTTCTGAATAAATGGGCACACGCTGCATCCCACTGTTTTCTGCCATGGGGTGCTGATTACTGCAAGAACCTTTTAATACGTGTGTACCCTGGCTCTTACAACACAGACTAATCCTTGCCTTCTCCCTGCTATGACTGCACCATAAATTGTAGAGTTTAGAGAAGACAGCATTAAAGTCTGTGTGTATGACAGACTGCACTGGGGAGAAAGACAGAGCCCCCCCAAACCCAACACCATCCTGCCTTCCTAAGACAGCCTCGTATGGGGCCCTAGGGCAGTCATGGGAGGCAGAACAGCAAGTCCCAGAGCTGGCAGAGATCCCGGGCCCTGGAGCTTCTGGACAGACCCGCAGCTAAGCACTCTGGGTCCTTCCAACCCTCAGCATCTCACCATCACCAGAGCTTGAGCTTTAAGACCTCGTTTTTATGTGTCACATTTGTTTCCCAAAAACGTCTATGTAATTCATCACGTGAAGAAGCGAAGATTTTTTGTGTGGGGGGGACAATAGGATAAAGCTCATAATAGTTCGTTGAACTATTGAACTCTCTGAAATCATATATGCACATCCATTATACTGAGAGGGAGATAACTTGAGATTTACAATGGGATCTGTGACCTCCCCAAAAGGCAAGAACCACCAAACTGTGCATTTATTCCAGTATTTAATATCTCTTGATCTTGAATATGACTGAGGAAAGGAGAAAAGGGGGAATGTTTCTCTGGGTGTCTTTATTGCATGGGGCACGTAATGTGACCTCCCTCACTCTTCCTTGTATTGATGAGATAACTATTGGCAACAGCCCCATTTTTCAGATGGAGGAACTGAGGACAGAATGCACAGCTGACTCCCAATGCCATCCAGTTAAAAAAAAAAGCCATGATAATGCAGGGGTGGAGGGAAAGTGTCCTCTCTGCTCACTGAAGATCCGCTGGAATGACTGATGTATAAATAGTTAACAGATCAGAGAAGAAGATGAACAAATGCATTACATTTATGGGCACGCGAGTCCAGCAAATGTGAGACTCAAAGAGGAGTCAGATGGTCAAGACTTAAATACCCTTTTCATAGAGAAGAGGGTAAGGGGAGGCTATGGGTAATTTTAGGTGTAGTAAGTGATTTTTAGGGGAAACAAATGGGCCTGAGGAATAATGGGCCAAGACAAAGTTCCTCTGAGCTCTGGGGGAGGTGGGGGGAAGGGTAGGGGTGGATGTCGCAGTGAAGAAAGGTTTTTTTATTGTGCAGATAGAGTCTCCCAGGCAATGTCTCAGAGTTGCCCTCAGACTAGATAAAAAGTCTGTCTAGGCATGGTGAAGGCTTTTGTTCTCTTCTCAGATGGTTAATCTTTCCTGGCTATTTGATGAAATTGTTAAGGGGGTGGGGAGGTGGGAGTCCTAAGACAATTGCATTTCTTTTGGAAAGAAGTTTTCTTAGATAAGAAAATTTCAGAAAGTGTCCCTCCTTGCACTTGGGCAAAGAAAGAGTATCAAAGAGATGGGGGCTGGAGGAAGGTCAGAGAGAGACCTTGGCTTCGAGGCTTATCTAGACGCCTTCCTACTTCAGTTCAAAGTACTCAGCATGCCAATCACCAACTTCTGGAGTATTGTTTTCTGAGCCCCAACAGTAATAGTATTGGTTAAATACTAAAAGCTACCTATATACTCGAGTATAAGCCGAGTTTTTTCAGCACAAAATTTGTGCCAAGTTTGGGTTTTTCGGCACAAAATTTGTGCCAAAAAAACTCGGCTTATACTTGAGTATATACGGTAATATTTTTGAGGATTCACTGTGTGTTGAGCACTATTCCGAACATTATAAAAAGATACTTTTTACAACCCACTGAGGTAAGGGATATTATTATTATTATTGTCATCCTCATTTTACGTCTGAGGAAGCTGAAGCTCTGAGAAGTTAAACAACTGGTCCAAGGTCACCTTGTTAATAAGGGGTGAAGCTGAAACTTGTATCTCATTGTCTGCCCACAGCCCATGCTTATAACCTCTCAGGGACACCACCTTCTAGAACTTTCTGGTGATCACTATAAAATCAAGCAGATTTGGCTGCTTAGGACCAGCAAAGACCATGGTGTGTTCTGCAATAATACCCAAGTTAAGATATAGATATAGAGATAAGAATCTCTGAGCTTAGGCAACCCAGGGACTTGGAGAACAGCCCTGATAACCAAAACAAAGTAGGAAACTCCCCGTCCTCTTGGGTAAGTGAGAAGCCACTGCTTTCTGAGACAGAGTGGAAGTGTCCTTCATCTCTCCCCAGAGCTAACAGCCTTAGCACTATGAACAAGGCTAGGAGTCCCAGTTGGCAAGGCCACCTGTGTTTGTGCCCGGCTACACTACTGGACTACACTACACCTGTGGACTTGAGTAAGGTGCTATGCCAGCCAATACCTCCAACATAGAGTAAAATTTATGTAGTAAAAATAATCCCGTTCTTACACACACACATACATGTGCATGTGTGCACACACACTATTTAAGGATTCTGGGGGAGGGGTGGTAATTGAAACACTAGCAAAAGGCATGTGTGTTATCATCCCAGCATGAACTTGTAGCATTTAACCCCTAATCTAGGCAGGAGTCATCCTTCCACCCCTATCTGTGTCCAAACCTTTTTTTCTGTATATGTGTATCTCTCCCTCGGTCCTCTCACTTTCCCATAACTACTCTTCTATTCCTCCCAGAATTGCTCCCATTTTTTGTCAAAACATAATCTCTGGTGACTCAGTTATGAGCCTCGCCTCATACCCTTTTTCTTGCTGGCTGGGTCACTGCCTTCTGACAACCTTGCAGCCAGACTCATACTTCAGCACCATGGCCAGAGCAAATCCCCCTTTTCCTTCTTGTCAGTGGTTTTCTGACTCCCCCTCTGCCTTCATCCGTCCCTCTCACTCTATCCTTCTTTCTGCCCCACCTCATTTTCCCTCATTCCTCCTCCTCATTAGTGCTGCTTGGGAACACCTGTAATGATGTCAAAATTATACCTGAGGAGGGAAGTTTCTATGACAGATACAGGGACACAATCCAGCTGACAAGAAAAAAAAAAAAAAAAAAAAAAAAAGCTCAATGGCAGGTCCCCAACCATTGGGAAATACCTTGTCTCAGTTCTGGCATCTGATTGATGTGAGCACTGAACCCTGGACAAGGGACAAAGAATCAAAAGGGTCAAATACTGAGGTCTGCACTGTACACATCTGTCCCAAGAAGAACTAACTCCAAACATGACATTTCCTATCCCAGTCCAGGGCTGGAAAATTATTGGAGAATAAGCGGGTTAGGAAGTAAGGATTCAGGTTCTCAATTCCTGCATTTTGCTACTGTCTCTTACTTGCAACTAAGAAAAGACAGTCTATGTTATGCACGCCCAACTGCCTGTATGCTCTGTGCGTGCATATATGCTGGGGGAGATGTTGGGGAGGGGGATAGAGAGAGAGGGAGGTATTCATGAACAACCCTGGGAATAGGATGGGAGGCAAGCCAGATCAGTCTGAAAGCAGAATAGGGAACAACAGACATGTGCTCAACTGAGAAGAGGCTCATTCATTTCCCTTGTGCAAGTAACTAAAAAAAGAGGTAACAGTTTTGAGCAATTGATATAGCCAGGCACTGCTAATTGCTTTATGTGCATCATGCCATCTGAACTCTAGAAGTCAGCACTATTCCTATTATACAGTTAAGAATACTGAGGCTCAGAGAGACTAAGTAACTTGGTCAGGGTCACACAGTTAGTAAGTAAGACATATGCATGATGACACCAAAGGCAAGAGCAATATGACTCAAAGAGTAGAGACTCACCCTCCTGGAAAAGTTAAATGAAGATTAACTTTAGAGAGTTAAGTCTAGAGATTGTTTTTGTCTACCTTCCAGTCTCAACAAAAAATTTTTATAGACAAGATAAGTTCTTCCCTGTGTACAAAGTACCAAAGGAAAGGAAAGTGATTTCATTTAATGCATATGTGTTTTTTGTTGGATAAATGTTAGACCTTACTGCCAGGGCAATTTTTATCTGTTCAGTTAGTTGCTTTGGTTTCTTTTTAAGCTGGAACATAGGTTCTGTGATGTAAACAGCACTGGGCAAGGGAGTTGGGAGACTTGAATTTGAAATCTGGCTCTTCTGCTAACTTGGGAGTCACCTTGGGCAAGCTTCCCCAGCTCTTTGGGTAGTAGCCACCTACCCTAGTGCTGCCAGAATGGAGGGGCTCCAACCAAGTCATCTGATGATCCTTCAGCTATGACATCAGCTTATGTTCCCAAAAGATGCTGTATGACAAGGCTTCCTTCCCTTCGGGAGCTGAAACAAAAGCAGCACTGAACCATCTCATCTCCACCTAGGAGAGTCCCCAACCATGTTTGACTTCAGTTTCCCAGGCAAATGCTTACTGAGCCAGTGCAGAATATAAGCTGCCCCCCACTCTTCCTCTGAAGCCAGTCACACACCCACACCCACCCCCCCTTCAGGTGCTAATCCATCAGCCAGGTTTCCTGGGGAAACAGAGCTCATTCTTAAGCTCTCTTTTATGGCTTTTACCCAGAATTGATTTGAATAAATCAGTCTAATGCTCTCTGTACAATGGAACCAATTGTAAAAGAGCTTTATTTGCTCAGCTTTGAAAGAAGGTTGGAGCTGCCTTCCTCCCATTTGGGGACTGGTGGAGGAAAAGGAAACACATGCAGTGAATTTAACAAAGGAGAACCCCCCAAAATAGGGAGGGATCCAGAGTTTTCCCAGGACTTCCCATCCCTGCAAGGACCCACACCTGGAGGAGGAGGCCAGCAGTGACCAAATGAGATTGTTCTCTTCCTAATGCTTAAGCTTCGAGATGATGCCTGCTGTGCTCACCCAGAGCCTGAGAAAAGCCAGCCCTCCCTGAAATCTGTTTCTCCTTCATTCTCTATCTAGGACATGGGAAGAGCTAACCTCTACTGAGTTTTTCCAATTTTCCAGGCAGTGTGCCAAGTCTCAAGGGCACCCCCAATTCATTGATCCTAGCTATGGGGGCTTTCTATTCTGCAAAAGCACACAACGTATTGCCTACCCCAGGGCCTTTGCATGTACTGTTCTCCAACTCCTACACACACATCCATGTCTGTTCCTTGGTTTCCCCATCTGCAAATGGAGGGCCTAAAAACTCCCTAAAGGGACTGTGAGGTTTACTTGAGTTAGTACATGTGGAGCACTTGGAACAGTGGCATATAGTAAGTGGTCAAAATAAGTGCTAGTTGTCACTCCATGCTGGCTTTTCTTTGTTTATTATAGTCAGCCTTATTTGATTTGCCTCTTGCAATAAGCGTCCTAGAGCCCTTTTGGGGAAGAAGCAGAACACAAATCAATTTAATAAGTGAACTACTCAAATATAACATTTACAGAGTGGACGTAATCTAACAGATTTTCTCCTAATAAGACACACTTGCAAATTAAACCATCTAATTTGGTAATATCTTTCAACTTGTTAAATGCACATACTCTCAGCTCAGCAATCCTCAGCTCCTAATGGATAAGAAGTTTCAGTCTGGGAAGATGACAAAGTTCCAGAGCTGGATAGTGGTGATGGTTGCACAACAATAATGCCATTGAACTGCACACATAAAAATGGCTAAAATGGTAAATTTTACATTATGTACATTTTTACACATACAAACAAAAAAAAAATTTAATGTGCTATTCTCCTAACCCACATAGAAAATTCATAGAAATCCACTGAAAAAAAGGGTGAGGGAGGTGGATTGGATCAAGGGTTAGCAATAAAAGAGGCCCTCCTGGGAGTAGCATGAGCCAGCACTGATAAGACCCACCACCTGCCCCGAGGTTCCCCTGTCCTATCCCTCTACCTTTAGACTAAATCAGTTGGCCAGTTGGCCAAAAGTCTACAGTTTTGATTTTCCTTGAGAAAACTTTTATCAATGGATTCTTTTCTTCTTATAGGTAAAACTTTAGTGAAGTTTCCAAATGTACTCTCACATTAAGGAATGTTGACTTCTCTTTTCCATCTCATAGGAACAAACCCTGAAAATACTCACCAAACTCTTCTTCTTGTGATTTTTCATCTATCCGTCTCTGGCAGTGGATCCTTCCAAAGTTCAGATTCTGAAGCACTTTCTTCCTCATCAGCGTTTCTATTTACATAATCTTCTGATTTCTTTGAGGATGAATGTCATCCTTATCCTTTTTCTTGGTGGCCTCTTCTGCAGAAGATAATCCGTGGTTTTTTTAATGTGATGACGCTTCACAATCTCTTTCACTTTTGTTTTGTTTGTTTGTTTGTTTGACTTGATTTCTTTTCTCCTGTGATGAAAACTTAATTTTAAAGAGCATACTGGGCATAATCTTAATAATTGTAAGTTACTTTCAAATTTGGTCAAAAGACCAAAGGGTGGTCTCATGACAACACTCATACCAGAGCATCCCAGACTCACCCCCCTTCTACTCTGAACACATTTTCTACATAATAGGAATGTCCACCCTGGCATACAGTTGTGGTTTGGAGTGGCATGAAGGATGTGTATCTCCCCTTCATGGCATTGCCCTCAAAGGTTTAAGACTGTGTCCCCCAAACTACACAAGTTCACTCAATGTTTGATGACACATTCGTTCACCCGAATCTTTTTGAACCTTGTATTTGTTAGGATTAAAATAACAGGAGATCAAGACTCAAGCTGACTCACCCAACAAAGAAATGTATTTTCTCACCCAGTTGGAGGAAAGACAGCCACCACCAGGTGCTTAATTACACCAAGAACCCAGGCTCTTTCCACATCTTTCCTCTACCAACCTCAATCTGTATTCCACCTTGAGGCTGGGTCCTGTCCTGATGGAAGGACTGCTATTACAGCATTTAGGGCTCCATACTCCATTTTCATATCTGCAGGATGAAGCAATATCCTCTCCCCCAGGCATGAAATATAAAATCCCTTCAGCATAACTAAATCAACTCAATTGGCTGGACAGATAATATTCACAAGGTTAGTGACATACTCAGGGGTCAGCAAACTACTGTTTACAGATGAAATCCAGCCTAACAACTGATTGTGTCAATAAAGTTTTATTAGGACACAGCTGTGCCTATCATTCACATTCTCACTATAATGGCAGAGTTCAATAGTTGCACCAGAGACAATATAGCCCACAAAGCCTAAAATAGTTAATATCTATCCCTTTACAAGAAACATTTGGTGGCCCCTGGCTTAAATGGTCAGAAGAGGGAATAAATATTGGGCAGTCAAACCCAATGCCTTCTACAAACTGGTTTATCACTTTCACGTCTCACACTAACAAGATTCTATTAGTTTATTGCCCACTGGGTGGAGTAGTACTTCCTTTATGTTCACTCTAATTTCTTTCTTAAATTTCAAGAAATGTCATTTAGTTCTCTCAATCCAGGATTCAGTAGATAAGTGTGTGTAAGCAATGCGTGGGCTTTATAGTTAATAGCCAAGCCAGTCGTCAAGCGGTAGCATCATGGTGAACATCGTGTTACTGCCCACCAAGTATCCATTCCCCTTCTCTTGCTAAGGTCCACCCTGTTTTTCCTTTACGTCCCATATCTATAACTTATCATTGCACGATGAACTACCCCAAAACTTAGTGCTTACCATAATGACATAATTGTTTTGCTCACAAATCTGCAGTTTGGCATGGGTCAGTGGGACAGTTTATCTCTACTACCTGTTGGTAAATGGAAATTTTACTTTCAAGATGGCTCATTCACATGGATGGTATATTAGTTCTTGGCTGGGAGCTCAGCAAAGTTGTGAGCCATGGGCCTCAGTTCCCCTCCATGTGCTCCACTCCAAGGGCTTCTCAGGCTTCCTCATGACATAGAGGGTAGGTTGTACTAGGTTGGATAATTAAGTTCATGAACTCATCCTAGAAAAAATGCTTTGAAGGGTAGACTAGGTGCTGGTGTCACTGAATAGCTTCCCACAGGGAGTACCTTGGAGGTGGCTGTAGTGATTTCAGCCAATATGTAGCATTTTTTTCTAGGATGAGTTTATAAACTTAATTGTCTGACCTCATAAGATCAAGTGTTCCTTTCATGAAGGAAGAGAGGAGAGTGGAAGAAGGAGGAAGCTATATTGACTTTTATGACATAGCCTTACAAGTCAAAAAGTGCTATTCCCACCGTACTCACAGGGCCACTTTCAAGGAAAGAGAACACAGATCCCAATCCTCCATGGGAGGACTTGCATTATCTCTTTGTAAGAAGAGAATATGGTTTAAAGTTTTCCTTTTTGAATAATATGATCTGCCCCAGGGGCTGTTTCTCTGGAACCTCTTTACCTGTCCCTTTATTTTTCAACCCTTCTTTATTGGCTTTTTTTTTTTTTTTTTTTTTTTTTTTTTGGGCGGGGCCCGTGTGGACCCCCCACCGCCGGTTTTTGGGGGC
>CAUYPK010101571.1:0-21583 GCA_963574355.1 Loris lydekkerianus | reverse complement strand
GGGAGTTGATCTACTCTGATTATTCACATTGCCAGAGTTTATCTGTTTATTTCGCCTTATGATTGTTTTTCAGTTTCCTCTGGCTGTCCTCAGAGTTTGGGAGGTGTCTCTCTAAGATTAGACCCCAGCGGGATCACTCTATTGTTGGTGGATCTTTGTAGGGAGTGACTCTGTGTAGTTCCTCTGGGGCTGCTCTAGCTAGGGAGTTCTGGTTGTGGAAGCAGCTCCGGTGTGTGACACACCTGTATCCAGCAACAGGGCTGGGGGTGGTGCGCATGGTTCTGGGAATGCCTGTCACCCAGTGACTTTGGCACAGAGAGCCCAATGCTTCAGCAGTCTCTGGCCAAGAGAAGGGTTCTGTGCAGAGGCAGGGAGGGCTCCAGAGGGCACACAGCTACCAGAGTCCCTGGCCAGTTGAACGGGCTAGTGTGGAGGCTTGGAGGACACAGGAAGGAGGATGCAGGTTTGCGTGGCTCTCGCAGTTTCTTGTCGGGGAATGTGGAGGCCCAGTGGGTTCGGTCACCTGTCAGGGTCGCTGCACAGCTCTTATGGAGGTCTGGGCGGTACCAAGCCCAGGAGTTTGAGGTTGCTATGAACTGTGACGTCACTGTACTCTACCTAGGGCAACAGCCCAAGGCTCCAGTGTGCCAAAACCGTCTCACTCTGCTCCTAAGGATTAAGGCTGTAAGGCAGCTCACTCACCACCTTTAGGCTGCTCAGTCACTAGTATACTTTGTCCTGCCTGATCCTTGCTCTGGGACCCTGAGGGGGGAGCTTGTCGGAACAGTTCTTTCACAATGGCTTACTTCGCCCAGCTCAGTGGCTCATTCTGGGACCCCAGACAATGCCCAACGTTCTCCACACTCCTGCTCAAGCTCTCCCCAAGGCAGCTCAACTGAGTGTCAAGTCCAAGAACATCAAAACAGTTCACAGGTAAGGTCTTTTGGGTTTGCAGTCTCACTACTGCTTGTACTCATGGTTGCCAGCGTGATTAGGTCGATCGAACACACACAGTCACTTGCCAGTTTTCCACTGTTTTTGTCCTCCTTCTGTGGTCCAGAAGTCCCTTTCTGGCTCCCTGTATCCTCAAAGGGATGATCTTAGGCAGATCCCACCAGCCAGAGATGCCTGGAGTTTTGTCTCCCCAGACTCGCCGTACCCAGTTACAAGGAAGCTGTTACTCGTCCACCATCTTTGATATGAAGGGATTTTGAACAGGCATAGCTGAATCTCCATTCTGAGGCATCTCAAATGTATCCTTTCCTTGGACTCTTTCATAAAATCATTCTTACTAGTATTTGTTTCCGTCTATTTCTAGAAAATTCTGTTTTCCTGTGCACATGGATTTAGATGGTTCCACATCTTGAACCTGATGGTCATTTTTCTCTATTTTTTTTTTTTTTTTTAATGATAGCGAGGTCTTGGGAAAAGAAATGCAGTATCCCTTTCAGTTTCCTTAGTCACCAATCAGGCACTGATGCACACAATCTGGATCACTCCAGGATTCCTCTGTCATTTAAGTCTGTATGAAAGGAACACAGCTTATATTCCATAATTTATCTGTTATCCATACTATTGACATTCTATGTGAAACACAAAGTTCCAAATTATTTTACCAGGCCAAAACATAATAAAACATTTTGCTTCTAATCAAATAATGTATGTTCGGACATGATATGTTGTCTTAATCTTAATCTACTCAAATAGAAGTTTTTAAAAAATGTTTAATTTTGCCAAATATGATACAAAACTGCTATTTCTATTAACTGTTGAAGAGAGTATAAATCTATGGTAAAAGTATTTTTTAATACGTATTTAGATCCTTCAACAAGTTTATATAATAATTAGCTTATAATTTCTCCACTATAAGTAATTCCACACTAATAAAACAGATACAAAGTTAGACAAAGATTTATATACCAATGTACTATTACACAGCAATTTATGTTACAGAAGAAATAAGAAACACATAAAATTTCTCCCAAATAGAAGAACAGTTAAACATAGTACATTTGTATCAGAGTCTATGATGCAGAGTTTATGTGTTTTCAAATATTTCATGATATGAGAAGAAAGTCATGATAAACCATTATGAAAAAACAGCAGGATGCAAATTCATATGTGCAGTATAATCTCAAATATATAAAAACATAAGTAGGAATAAGTGTGGTTTGCAAGAGGAATAATGGATATCTGGATAGACTCAGTTGAGAGAATGTCCTGATGATGAAATCATGGATAAAGTAAATTGGTGCAGAGGAGGCAGGAGCTCAATTCTGGGAGTCAGTTACATAAGATCCTCCAGAATTACTCAGAAATTTCAGGATTACCCTCAGCCTACTGATAGTATATAAAATTAGAGACTGAAGCAGTTATACTTAAATACAAAGGGGAAGGAAAAAATATTTGCCATTGAAATTTACTGGTGTTAGTGGATTTACTTGTTTTTTTTTGTAAAATGAATGAAAAGTAGGGTAGAAGATGTTTACTACCTTTCCTATTTAAGTTTTCTAGCTTGTTGGATGATGAAGTTTCATAATTCAATTATGACCCAATAAATTGCATTCACCAAGTCACTCATTCAACTCATTTATTAAGTGTTCACTAGGTGTTGTGCTACTTATGAAAGTTATTATGGGAAGTTTAAGTAATAAAATGTCTACCTTTGTGAAATGTATAATCTTATTGAAGACAAAAGATTAGAGTTACAGAAAATCAGAATCACACCGAAAGTTTTGAACATTTTGTAATGGAAAAAAAATGAGGCTTCTGCTTCAGTTAGAGGCTATGTAATTTGGACCAAGCCTTTTACTAAAGATATTGTTTAAAGATGAATAAAATAAAAATTAAATCTTCCATAAAGGAATCAGAAAGGCAACTTCCCCATAGTGCTAAATGTGACTGGCTTAAAATAAATAAATTTATTTTTCAAAAATAAAAATATAAATTAACATAACAGTAAGCAACTACTAAAGTCAAGATCCATAAGATGCCAGGATCCCAAAGAGGAGCAGAGCACTGAGGACTGCTTCAGTCCTAGAAGGAGACATCTGTGACCTTTCTCTATGTTTTGCAATTGCCTTCAGGGGTCCTCAAACTACGGCCTGTGGGCTACATGAGGTCGTGTGATTGTATTTGTTCCCGTTTTGTTTTTTACTTCAAAATAAGATATGTGCAGTGTGCATAGGAATTTGTTCATAGTTTTTTTCTTTAAACTATAGTCCGGCCCTCCAACTGTCTGAGGGACAGTGAACTGGCCCCCTGTTTAAAAAGTTTGAGGATCCCTGGAGGGAAATTAAAGTTGGTGTCTCAGTCCTAAAAATAGTAAGCTTAGCAAATATTGTTCTTTATGATGGAACCACAAAGAGAATTAAAGATAAAGATAAACCAAATTTATTTATTTATTTTTTTGTTTGTTTTTGTTTTTGTTTTCTGTTTTTTTTTTACTCTTTGGTTCATATCATTTAAATAATGAAGATAATTTCAAGCCAGTTTTTGGAAAGATAGTTTCAAAATTATCATTGTCCTCAGGTACTTTGAAAACAAAAACATAATGTTTGCCTTATCAAGAGGTGGAGAACATCAATCATCTTGTGCTTCAAATTAATTTTTTTCAATAAATTTTCATCACCTGTGGTGCATCTTACAAGGGTATATGTGAAACTTAGCAAAGGTAGAATGTAAATGTATAAACACAATAACTAAGAAAATTCCAGGAAGGCCATGTTAACCAGTATGATGAAAATGTGTCAAATGATCTATAAAACCAGGGTATGGTGCCCTATGATCACATTAATGTACATAGCTATGATTTAATAATAAAAAATAAAATTAAATAAAATAATAAAAAAATTAAATTTTCATATAAAAGATCCATGCAAACCAGGCATGCCAAGCAACAACTAGCAAGAGGTAAAACTAGCAGGGAAAAAGTAAATAAATAACAGAAATAGATCTAATTAGAAGACATTTTATAAAACTATTATTATGTTATGCTCAAGGAGTAAAAGACAAGTATAGAAATTTGAGAAGGTAACTCAAACTTATAAAAAGTAACACTGGACCTGAGAAAAGAATGTAATTATCATACAAGAACTCCCCTCCCCCCCAAAAATAACGAAAATGAAGAACTCCAAGGGTAGATTTGGACGCAGATTAAATGAAGAAGAAAACAAAATATTGTACTGATCTTTGTCTCTTTACATTGTCTTTCTTCTCTTTATTTCTGCTTCTGTGTCCAAATTTTCTCTTTTGACAAAAATATTAGTCATATTGACTCTAATAATCTCATCACCTCAACTTAACCGATTATATCTGCAACCGCTGTCTGTCTAATAAATACAGAAAATCACTGTTTTTAAGTGCTTTCTAATTAATCTTGATTCTTTTATATAGCTATCATATAAGTCTAGTCTAAATGTCATATAAAAGTCATGCTTAGGAAGATTACCTTTTTATTTCTGGAGAAATACATAGAGAACATTCCATTTATGTTTGACTCCTCTTTCATTCTCTTATTATATCAGTCAGATCCCAATTTTACACCTTAATTCTACATAAGTTCTTTAGCTTCCTTAATATTTTCATCTTATGAAAAATGCATGTCAATTCTTACCAGAACCTCCATAATTAAGTACATTTTTGTTCAGGTGTTCCTGCAATATTCCATAATAAACATTCTTCAAAACACTCTGGTAGATGTGATCAGACCTTTCTGTTCATCTCAGTTTATCCCTACATGTAGCAAAGACTCAACTTTGTTTTACTTTCACAATGATTAAGAAAAGTTGTTTTGAAAAGGTAGATGAGCCATGGCATAAGTATGCCAATTAGAGTACAATTTTTCACAATCCCTGAAGAAATATTTCTAAAGATGAGTCTGGAACTTAAAAGTCATAGTATTTTAGAGTATAACATGAAAACCTTGGTATTTGAAGTCAGACACACTTGAGTTTGCGTTCCAGCTATTGTTTACTAGCTTTTAGAAAAGTTTCTTAACTTCTTCCTTACCTATGAAATGAGAATAATTGAGAACTACTTCATACAATTTTTGTATGCACTAAATGAAATAGCATATGTGAAGGATTTGGTAGGTATGAGATATTTGGATATTTTCTTTCCTACTGCTTATTACCTGGTCACAACTTGAGACAATCTCTAATTGGGGGAAAACTAAACTGCAAGTCCATAGAAATGGAAGTTCAGAGAAATCTTTATACCTGCTTTGGAATGGTGTCCAGCTCCTACAGTCTTGCAATCCATGTCAGAAACAGATTCTGAATCCAACCCCTCTCATTCCAGTGTTTTTTTTTTTTTAATCAAAAAAAATAGTTGTTTGTTTATGTATGTAATCTTCATAATTATGTACTCTACAAGGAAGGAATCTATACATATATTTTAATCACCCCTTATTAACCATGAATAGTTGAAAAATCTTATAGTTATTTTTAATTACTTTTTCATTTAAATGAGTTATTTAAGTAATCAGATATATTTTTTCAGCATGACTTATTATAGTTGGAGGCCAACATTTCTTTCTACCTTCAGGATAAAATTCCAAATTCATCATCTTAGATACAAAATCAAGATTGTCTATACCACAAATGTTTATCTTCTTTTGCTTCATAATACAAATTTGAGTTTGCCTACTTCCTTCCATATAGGGTATTTCCTTCATGGGAGACAAGACCCCTTCTAGTGTAGCATATGAATCTTTGTAGATTCAAGTCAGTGATAAAAAGCTTATGATCCTTGCCAGGTAGTCTGTTTAGGCACAAAGGACTGACTTCATGGGCCTAGTTAGATGTGCCTCATGTTTGATTAAAGATTCTGCCACCTTTATCTTGAAATTTTTAAATTTTGAGCAAGGTGCCCTGGACTTTTCCTTTCCCCTTTGGTCCTGTGTAGGAACAGACAAAATGTTTGGGTTTTCTTGCCTATCGTCATGGATGTGGAATGTGATAAAGCTGTCCAAGCTTTCTCATTCTTGCCCTTGCCAGAAGATGCCACGTTTCCTAGATAGCTATGACCATGTACATTGATGTCATGCTTATGTAACCATTGCTTGGCATAGTACAACTTTTATTCCCCTGGGTATAAAGGTGTACATGACCTTCCCCTTGTGCAGATGGAAGGTCACAGATTGTGGACACTCAATGTGTCCACAAGAGCTGGATAAGGATAGACTTCCTATGCAGTACACCAGCCATCATGAGGTGAATAAAGGATATTGCACCTGCTCTTCATGCCTGAGTTTCTCTTCAGTCTCCCAAAATTGGCATTACATGCTACAAATTATTTAGATGATCCTGCAGGTGTGAGCGTGGGACACAACACTGGACATTTAGAGACATGACAGAAAGACTCCTGGGAAGCTGCATGGAAATTGTTTTGCTTTGCCTCTCAATTTATAAATAGAGAGAATTACTCTTTTTCTGGCTGTGCATATGACATTCTATGTGGGAAGTCTAGAACGTGGACAATGAGAAGAGCTGCCCAAGAGGCTATGTCAAGAATGACAATGACACAGCCATGCTGAACTGCAAAGCTAATATATATTTTTTAACTTATTTTTACCTGAGATAACAAAAAAATATTAATTGCAGTCATTTTCAGTTTGGTTTTCTAGTATTTGCAGGCAAAATTAACAGCTTGGAGTAAAATTGGCAAATTTTCCAGGCAAAAATCCATTCTTCCATTTTTCCTAAGTAAGTAATGAATGTAAAATGAACCTAGCAATTAAATTTATCATTCTATTTTCCCATTACTGTTGACATTTGACCAGGTATAGCCAATGAGATACAGATATCTGAGTTATGAAACCTGGATGCAGCAAGTATTCACACAATGTGAGCCAAATAGACCTGGGCAGGGAAAATGCTCATGCCATATTCACATACTGTGTGCAACAACTACAGGCAAATGGGCAAATTCAAGACAGCAGCAGTGTAAAAAGGCTTACAGTACACAGTTCCCTCTCCTGCCTGTGAAATAGGACTCACAACCCCCATTCAGTGTCTTCTCATTTTCTTCACTGAGCAATGGAGTTTTCTTCAGAGAAGAACAGGTGTACCCACAAAGATATCTGTCTTGAACTGAGAAAAAAGATTCTAGATTAGAAGGAATTGCCATAAGAACTCTGGCAGCATTAAAAAAAGAAAAAGAAAGAAAAAAAAGAAAAAAAAGCTCTGTTGATACCCCCTATGGATCCAAATAGTTCTCCAGCAATGGATTCCAATCCAAAGTAAATTATTGAAATGTCAGATATGAAATTCAGATTATGGATAGCATTAAGGGGATTAATGATAAAGTTGAAAAACAACACAAAGAAATCAAAAGACTAAGTCCAGATAAAAATAAAAAATCACTAAAGAGAGAGAGAACACAAGAAAAATGTAACAGAACTTCTAGAATTGAAAGAGTTATTTAGAGAATTTCAAAATACAGTAAAAACTTTTAAAATGTACTCAACCAAACTGAAAAAGAATTTCAGGGCTTGAAGACTATGCTTTCAAATTAATCTAGTTAGGCAAAAATAAAGAAAAATAGCAATCTTTTTGAGAAAGAAGGAACTATGTAAAGTGAATGAATTTAAGAATCACATCTATCCATGAGAGAAAAGAATCAAAAGCAAAAAGAATGGAAGATATATCAGAAAATAAGTGAGAAAACATTCCCTGGCATTGCTAAAAATGTACATATCAAGATGAGAGAATGTTATTGAACACCTGGAAGATTTATAGCAAATAGAACATCACTAAGCCACATAGTCATTAGTATAGCCAATGGCAAAGTGAAGGAGAAAGTCCTAAAGCTTTAAGACAAAAGCATTAAGGAACAAAAAGGAAAACCCACCAGTCAGTGTAACAGCAGACATCTCAGCAGCAAAGTTATAAGCCAAAAAAGATTGAGTTCTCATTTGTAGCCTTTTTTTTTTTTTTTTTTTAATTTCAGATTATTATGAAGGGACAAATTCTTAGGGTACACTGTTTACATTTGTTAGGTAAAGTTCAAGTGGTAGTTTATTCCCTTTACCCAGAGGGTGTTCTGTATACCAATTTCAGTCTCCTTAAACAGAATAAATGCCAGGCAAGAATATTATGTCATGAAAAACTAAATTTCATAAATGAAGGGGAAATAAAGTTTTTCCCAGATAAGAAAACATTAATTTGTCACCAATACAACTACTCTGGAAGAAATACTTGAAAGAATTCTACACATGGAACAAATCAATCAATAGTCACCAGTGTAAAAGCCCTCAAAAGTAAAAACTGATAGAACTTATAAAACTTAAAAACAGAGTAGAAATAAAAAAAGCTAGGTAACAATATGATAAACATAACAGTATCTTACATATTGATATTATTCAATATTAAATATAAGCAGACTTAATAGCTCAGTTAAAAGATATACATTGACCAAATAGATTAAATACATAAATATATGCTGTCTCCAAGACACCCATATAACTTCCAAAGACTTTCCTAGGCTCAAGTTCAAAGGGTGAAAAAATATTCCATGCAAATGAAAGCCAAAACAATCAGGGTGACTAGCCTCATATCAAATAGATGTCAAATCACTAATGATAAAAAGAAAAAGTGATTATAATATAATAATAAGGGGATTGAATTAACAAGAAAATATAACAATCTTAAATATATATATGCATATATATATTATGTAACTATCCTACATAAATATATAAATATCCTAATAAAGAATATTTCAGACTCATAAATTCTACTGGACATAAGAAAAGAAGTAAACAGCAATATCATAATATTCTTGGGGTCAACACTGCACTGGCAGAACTAAACAGATTATCAAGGCAGAAAATCAACCAAGAAATATTGGATGAAAATAGGACTCTAGAACAAATGGACCTAACAAACATTTACAAAACTTTCTATTCTGAAACTACATAATATACATTCTTTTCATCAACACATAAGACATTTTCCAAAATAGAGCATATATTAGGCTACAAAACAAGTCTCAGCTAATTTAGAAAATTTAAAATCATAGCTTACCTACTCTCAGACCACAGTGAAATAAAACTGAAAACCAGTTTTTGGAGGAAGTCAAGAAACTACACAAATAAATCAAAACTAAACAATCTACTGCCAAATGATACTTGGGTCAATGACTACATCAAGATGGAAATTAAAAAAAAATTTTAAACAGAAGAACAAAAATAATATAATTTTTGAAAATCTATGGGGTACACAAAAAGCATTGCTAAGATGAGTATTTATACCTTAAAGGCTTACATCAACAGGATAAAAAGTCACAAATTAAGAACCTAAATTCACACTTCAAGGAATGACAGAAAAAGAACAAACTGAAAAACAAATATTCGAAGTTAGAAAAAAAGAAATTATAAATATCAGAGGAGAATTAAACAAAATGAAAGCCACAAAAATACTAAGGATCAATGAAATAAAGAGGTTGTTCCTTGAAAAGATAAAGTGGGGGGTGAGGCAGAGCATGATGGTGGATGGGAAGCTCTCCTAGAACAACAGGTAAGAGTGAGCAAGCTGGATCATTCCTGGCATGGCATATTGCTGTAGAGTGGCAGTTCGGGGTGTGCAGTGAGTTGGCAGATTACTGGACTTGGAGTGTAATCCAGAGCTGTGGAGATTGCCAGGAAAGTTTCTGTTCCACAGCTGCAGTGGCAGTGGGTGGTGGCAGCAACCAGCGTCCCCATGGCAGATCACAATTCCAAGTTCATGGGGAAACTAGGTATTGCATGAAAAGATTGGTGAAGTATGGACTCCTGAGAGGAATTAGATGGCCAGAATATGGTACCGTATGGTGCAGCACCATCATGGTTAGATGACAGGAGAGACACTCAGATGGGAAGATCCCAGGTAGAAAGAGGCCATTGTTTTAAAATGTGGGAGATGGCAGTTGCCATAGGCACCTTTCCTCGCAGGCCAGGCACAGTAATTTGAGCCTCACGGGCAGACAGCTGTCCCACAGTTGGAACTATCCCAGGGTGCCCCATACTTCATGGGAACTGTTGCAAGGAGAATTTGTGAAACCTGCCTGTGAAGTTTTTTTTTAAATTAAATCATAGCTGTGTACAATAGTGCAATCATGAGGTACAATGTGCTGGTTTTACATACAGTTTGAAATATTTTTATTGAACAGTTCAGCAGGGTCTAGATGCCAGGTGAGTGGTTGGGCAGGCACCAAGAATAGTCTAAGCCAGGAAACAGAGCAAAGGGGAGTGGAGGATGTTAGCCAACTGAAGCCAGCTTTCAACAGAAGCTCCCATCCAGAGGGAGAGAAAACAGCCAGAAAGAACTAAACAAAACTGAAGGGTGGGAGCCAAGCTGAAAGAAGAGATTGATAATTGCATGTCTTCTCTGCTGAGGCAAGCTGCAACTCCAAGGAAACAAATTTCAGGTACAGAAACCACCCCAAAGAGGATCTCTCCTCCCCCAAGAGAGTTGCTTGCTTGCTTGCTGTGGGATCTCTACTAGTGAGCGGTGAACTGAGGTCCTCTTCTCTTACTCAATGGGAGTGAGTTGCTGGAAGCTGGGAATTCTTCTTCAGAGAGTTCTTGCTGTGAGCCTGGGCATTTTCTTCTCTGGCATGAAGTTTGAACAAATATTTTCCCTGCCACTTTGAATTCCCAGTCCACCCTTCCCATTGGCCTAGTGGTCTAGAAGCCCAACCCCTGTAAAGACCAGAATGTTTGTGGTTCTTTGTTAAGACTGGGCATTGCTATGCTGTAACTGTGAATCCAGAAACAGTGCAGAAAAGCACAAGAGGGAAGATGTCTGGCTTTGCTCCAAGAAAGTGCAACTCAGCATTGGGTCAAGGCTTGGGTCTCTGCCCAGGAACCACTGATGCATGGGAATCTAAGTGGAGGCACCTCCCACCTACCAGCAGCATCAATAGAGTGATCCCACCAGGGTCAAATTTCAGAGAGACACCTCCCCAGTTCTGTGGAGTGCCAGAGGGAGCTAGATCTTTCATTGCAGGGATACCAGAGGAGCAGAGTTGCTGGGGCAGAGGCATGGTCTCTGAGGGTGAAAAACATTTGCTGCTTTGTTAACCTCTAGTATGAAACAATTTCAGGTGGAACACCCCCCAGTTTCCATTGAGCACCTGAGGTAGTCAGACTTCAACTCCCCCAGCTGGCTGGTGACAAAGTGTGGTCACCTGACCAATGAGGCATTGACTTCCCTCTGAGTCTGGAAGGCCCAAATCCCTGGTGCATATGCTCATTGCAGAGAACTAGGTCATAGCCCTGTGGGGCTAACAGTGTCTGGGTGTGATGGAGATACAAGGTGGGGAAGAAGACATGAGCCTCCCCCCCCCAGACTGTTTTGCTGGGCAGGCCTAACTCCACAGAACACTGATGTGAGTTACACTTGACCTGCCAGTGAACCACCACTACCTAGATGCAGAAGACCATTTGAACTCTCCCACCTGATTGGTGTTTGTATTGACCAGGACAATTGGTTTGGGACTCTTGACCTGGGCCAATCACCCAGGGACCCACAAAGGTTCTACACTGGTTGTGTTGTGGGAGTAAGGGATTCTCCTTTTCCAGTTCTCGCCTGTGGGTGAGGTGTCTAAGTTACTTATATATCTCCACAGCTGAGATTTCAGCCCAAAGCCACTGATTCACTAGAATTGGACAGAGACTAGCTGAATACAGGTCAAAGTCATCTAGCCTCATTACACTAAGCAGTTCCCCAGAGTTTCAGGCTATAGTACTGAATGGGACATTTGTAAAGCTATAGGGGAAAAGCCACAATCACCAGTCCCAGTTCTTTGGTAAAGGGCTGGTTAATTACAACTCCAGGAGCTTTTAAATCAATTTCAACTTAACAGCTTCTCTAGCCAAATGGTGAAAACAATCATAGGGCAGAATCAGCATAAAAATGCTGGCAACATGAATAATCAAAGTAGATCAACTCCCCCAAGGAATGTCAAAGGAGACACACAGAAGATCCTATCCATAAACAAATGTCTGAAATGTCAGAAATCAAATTCATAATTTGAATTGCAAATAAGATTAACAGAGGGAAGTAAAGTTGGAATTAGAAATTCAAAGAGCAATTCAATAGTTGTCTCAAAAATTCAATAAATTCAAACACAAAATCACCAAAGGTTTTGACACATTGAGGCAAGAACTTGCAGCCCACAAAGATCTGAGAAATACAGTAGAATCCCTCAGTAACAGACTGGAGCAGGCAGAAGAAAGGATCTCTAACATTGAAGACAAAGCTTTTGAATGCTCCCAAATGCTCAAAGAAGAAGAGAAGTGGATAGCAAAAATGGATCATTCTCTGAGAGAATTGTGGGACCACTCCCAAAAAGCAAACATTTGCCTTATAGGAATCCCTGAAGGAGAAGAGGATGGTCTGAAAGGCACAGATACTCTACTCCAAAAGATAATTGAGGAGAACTTCCCAAGCATGGCAAGAGATACTGAAATTCAGATAGTAGACAGATTTAGAATCCCAGCACAAGTCAACCCAAATAAAGCATCTTCTAGACACATTGTAATGAACTTCACCAAAGTTAATATGAAAGAGAATCCTTCAGCAGGCAGACAGAAGAAAATCATAGCCTACAAGAATATTAGAATGACTGCAGATCTCTCTGCTGAAACTTTTCATGCCAGAAGATGATGGTCATCAACCTTAAATCTCATAAAACAAAACAACTTTCAGCCTAGGATCCTGTATCCACCTAACTTGAGTTTCATTTATAACAGAGAAGTTCAATATTAAATGACATATACAGGTTGAATAAATTTGCCATAACCAAACCAGCTCTTGAGGATATTCTCAGATGCATCTTTTATAATGACCAGAAAAATGCTTTACCACCAACATAAACTCACTCTGAAATTCTTGATCAAATCCCAATTTCCACAGTGGTGAAAAGATCTAAAATGTCCACTGGACTTACAAAAAACTTGACACCCAAAATATTACCAGATTTATTAATACTCTCAATTAAGGTGAATGGTTTAAATTGTCCTGTTAAGAAGCCCAGGTTAGCTGACTGGATACAAAAACTCAGGCCTGATATCTGCTGCATACATGAATCTCATCTTACCTTAGAGGATAAATATAGAATGAGGGTGAAAGGAAGGACATCTTGTATCCAGGCAGATGGAAATCAGAAAAAAAACAGGGGTGGTAATTTTATTTGCAGATACGTTAGGCTTTAAACCAACAAAAGTAAGGAAAGACAAGAATGGTCATTTTATATTCAGTAAAGGTAATACTCAACATGATGAGATATCAACTATTAATATTTATGTGCCCAACCAGAATAAGGGAGACTCTAATAGACATGAGCAATTTAATATCTTCCAGCACCATAATAGTTGGAGATTTTAACACCCCTTTGGCAGTGTTGGATAGATCCTCCAACAGAAACTAAGCAAAAAAATTTTTGGACTTAAACTTCACCATACAACAGTTGAATTTAACAGACATCTATAGAACATTTCATCCTAACAAAACTGAATACACAATATTCTCACCAGCCCATGGAACATCCTCCAAAATTGATCACATCTTAGGTCACAAGTCTAACTTCAGCATATTTAAAAGTATAGAAATTATTCCTTGTACTTTCTTGGACCATCATGCAATAAAAGTTGAGCTCACCAATAACAGGTATCTGCATACTCATACAAAGACATGGAAACTAAATAACCTTATGCTGAATGATAGCTTGGTCATAGATGAGATTAAGAAGAAAATTGCCAAATTTATGGAACAAAACAATAAAGACATGAATTATAAGAACCTATGGGATGCTGCAAAGGCAGTCCTAATAGAGAAATTTATAGAGTTGCAAGCCTTCCTCAAGAGAAAAGAAAGAGAGGAAGTCAATAACGTAATGGTACATCTTATGCAACTAGGAAAGGAACAACATTCCAACTCCAAATCCAGAGGAAGAAAAGAAATAACTAAAATTAGAGCAGAATTAAATAAAATTGAAAGCTAAAGAATTATTCAAAAGATCAATGAATCAAAAAGTTGTTTTTTTGAGAAGTTAAACAAAATTGATAAACCTTAGTCTAACCTAACCAAAAATAGAAAATTAAAGTCTCTAATAACATCATCGATCAGAAATGACAAAGGTGAAATAACAATAGAGAAATTCAGAAATTCAGAAATTCAGAAATTCAAAGAATCCTTAATGAATACTACAAAAAACTTTATTGTCAGAAATATAAAAATCTGAAAGAAATTGACCAATATTTGGAAGCATGCCAACTTCCTAGACTTAATCAGAAAGAATTGAAAATGCTGAACAGACCTATATCAAGTACTGAAATAGAATCAACTATACAAAATCTCCCAAAAAAGAAAGGTCCAGGGCCAGACGGCTGAATATCAGAATTCTACAAAACCTTTAAAGAGGAACTAGTACCTATATGACTTAACCTTTTCTAAAACATGGAAAAAGAAGGAATATCTCCCAACACATTTTATGAAGTGGGTATCACCCTGATCCCCAAACCAGGAAAAGACCAACAAGAAAAGAAAACTATAGACCAACAAGAAAAGAAAACTATAGACCAATATTTTTAATGAACATAAATGCAAAAATGTTCAATTAGATCCTAGCAAACAGAATCCAGGACATATCAAATAAATTATACACCATGACCAAGTGGGTTTTATCCCAGGGTCTCAAGGTTGGTTCAATATATGTAAATCTATAAATATAATACATCACATAAACAAACTAAAAAGAAAGACCATATGATTCTTCCATTAGATGCAGAAAAAGCTTTTGACAATATCCAACATCCTTTCATGATCAGAACACCTAAGAAAATAGGTATAAAAGGGACTTTTTAAAAACTAATAGAGGTCATCTACAGCAAACCCACATCTAATATAGTTGTGGAGTATAGTGAATGGAGTAAAATTAAAAGCATTTCCACTCAGATCAGGAGCCAGGCAAGCTTGCCCACTGTCTCCGATGCTTTTTAACATTGTAATGGAAGTCTTATCCATCACAATCAGGCAAGAGAAGGCAATCAAGGGTATACAAATAGGGTCAGAAAATATCAACCTTTCACTCTTGGCAGATAATATTATTTTATACCTGGAAAACCCCAGGGGGACTCAACTACAAAACTCTTAGAGGAGATCAAAGAATACAGTAGCATCTCAGGATACAAAATCAATACTCACAAATCAGTAGCTTTTATATATATGAATAATACTCAATCTGAAAAAACAGTCAAGGACTCTATTCCCTTTACTATTGTGCCAAAGAAGATGAAATATTTGGGAATTTACCTAACAAAGCATGTGAAAGATCTTAATAAGGAGAACTATGAAACTCTGAGAATAGCTGAAGATGTTAACAAATGAAAAAACATACCGTGCTCATGGCTGGGAAGAATCAATATTGTTAAAACATCCACATTACCCAAAGCAATTCACAAATGTAATGCAATCCCTATCAAAGCACCACCATCATACTTTAAAGATGTGGAAAAAATAGTGCTTTGTTTTATATGAAACCAGAAAAAACCTGAAATAGCCAAAACATTACTCAGAAATAAAAACAAATCAGGAGGAATCATGCCACCAGACTCAAACTATACTATAAATCTATAGTGATTAAAACAGCAAAAATAGAAAGGTAGATGTATGGAACAGAATTGAGAACCAAGAGATCAACCCAGACACTTATCATCATTTGATCTTTGATAATGTGCTGGGAGAACTGGCTGGCAACTTGTAGAAGACACCTTTCACCATTAACAAAATTTGACTCTCACTGGATAAAAGATTCAAACCTAAGACATGAAACTATAAAGATTCTTGGAGAGTGTGCAGGAGAAACACTTGAAGAAATTGGCCTGGGAGAACACTTTATGAGGAGGACACCCAGGCAATTGAAGCAACACCAAAAATACATTACTGGGATCTGACCAAACTAAAAAGCTTCTGCACAGCCAAGAACACAGTACGTAAAGCAAGCAGAAGCTCTCAGAATCGGAGAGGATATTTGTAGGTTATGCTTCTGAAAAAGGTTTAATAACAGAATCCACAGAGAACTCAAACTTATTAATAAGAAAAGAACAAGTAATCCCATTTTATTGTGGGCAAGGGACTTGAACAGAAGCTTCTCTGAAGAAGGTAAGTGTGTGCTCTACAGACACATGAAAAAAATGCTCATCATTTTTAATCATCAGAGAAATGCAAATCAAAACCTCCTTGAGATATCATTTAACTCCAGTAAGAGTGGCTCACATAAAAAAATCCCAAAACTACAGATGTTGGCATGGATGTGGAGTAAAGGGAACAAACACTCTTGCACTGCTGGTGGGAGTACAAGCTAATACATCCCTTTTGGAAAGAAGTATGGAGAATACTGAGGGATCTAAAAGTAGACCTGCAGTTTGATACTGTAATTTCTGTAGTAGGTGTATATCCAAAAGACCAAAAATCACTTTATAACAAAGATATTTTCACCAGATTGTTCATTGCAGCTCAATTCATAATAGCTAAGTCATGGAAGAAGCCCAAGTGTCCATCAACCCATGAATGAATTAATAAATTGTAGTATATATATGCCATGGAATATATGCAGCCTTAAAAAAGATGGAGACTTTACCTCTTTTACATTTACATGGATGGAGCTGGAACATATCCTACTTAGTAAAGTATCTCAAGAATGAAAGAAAAATCTCCAATGTCCTCAGTACTATTATGAAACCAATTTACAAACACTCACACTTTCATATGAAGAATAGATCACAACTCTGGCCCGGGATGAAGGAGGGAGGAGGGGGAATGAGAGGGATTGAGGGAGGGTGAATGTTGCAAGGGTACATGTTGGATCCATTAAGTATAGAGTGTAAATGTCTTAACAATAATCAAGTAAACAGGTATATATTAACCAGTGTGATGTAAGCATTCCTAATTCTATATGAAATCAGTACATTATACCCCATAAATGCATTAATGTATACATGATCTATGTGTTTATTATTTAAGAAAAAAGAACAGATAAAGTCAATAGTGCATTGACTTTATTTACCAGAAACTGATGGGAAAGGATTAAAATAATCTCAATCAGAAATTAAAAAGCAGTCATTACAACTGAAACCACAAAAATACAAAATTTCATCTTTTTCTTCTCTGAAAACTCTATGCACACAAACTAGAAAATCTAGGAGAAATGAGCAATTTTTTGGAAACAGTCAACCTTCCAAGCTTCAATCAGTAAGAAAGAGACCTTGAACAGAGCAATAAAGGAGAGTTGATATTAAAACAGTAATGAAAATTCTCCCTTCAAAAAACATAGCCCAGAACCAGAAGGATTTATAGTCAAATTCTATCAGATCTACAAAGAACTGGTACATATCCTACTTAAATTGTCTCATAACATTGAGAAAGAGGTTATCCTCCCTAACTCATCCTATGTAATAGACATTGGAAATTAAGAAAGGGAAAACGATCAGGGGGTTGGGGAAGGGAGATAAAAATCTACCTACAATGCATAGTATTCTGGTAACAGGCATAATGAGAGCCCTGACTTCAGTAGTACACAAAATTATCCATGTAATAAAAAAAAAACACTGTACCCCCTAAATCTACTAATTTTTTTTTAAATAAATGAATTGTATGGGACTTTTAGGAAGAACATTTCAAGAGAACTGGCTCAGTTTTGCCTTTTTCTCCTCCTCCTTTATACTGCCTATAGTAGTAATGAAAAGGTTGGAGCTCAAGCAGCCACATGAATATGAGGTACTTATAAATTGGAAGCCAAAACTAGGGCAGCCAAGCAGACAGAAGTAGCCTGGGGCTGTGATGACTGCAGCTACTACATCAGCTTTGACCCATGTGCCTCTGGAGTTATTTATGTGAGAGAAAATAAATTTCTATCTTGTTAATGTTTGGTTTCTGTTATGTGTTGTCAGAAAATCCTAATTAATACACATGTTCAAAATGCAGAAATTCACTTTATGTACAAAATTCATTCATGTATCAAATAAGCATAAATTCAATTTCCAGAAATTTTAGGAATGTTCCTATATTTTAATGGCATATACACATAAAGAAATAACACCACTTCCTAATATTCCTCTTTGCTGTGTTTCTCAACATACACATACATACATACATACATACATACATACGTACATACATACATTAGAACCATCTCAGTTCATGAAATGTGATATTAGAATAAGATTGGCATCTATCCAAAATGGGCCAGATAAGAGTCCATCACTGAATGAATTGAATGAATGGATAAAATAAATGTGCTGTATATATATATATATATATATATATATATATATATATATATATATGCAATGGAATATTAGTCAGACTTACGAAGAAGGAATCCTGTCATCTGTGACATCCTGGATCAACATGGAGGACATTATGTTAAGTGAAGTAAACCAGACACAGAGAAAAATACATGATCTTACTTTTAGTAGAATCTTAAAAAGTTGAACTATAGAAATAGAGAGCACAATGGCAGATTGGGCCAGCAGGTTGAGAAGATGTTGGCCAAAGATTACAAAATCTCAGTTAAATAGGAGGAATATGTTCAAGAGAATGATTGTACAGCACGGTGAATATAGTTAATAACAATGTAGTGTATTTTGAAAATCACAGAGAGATCAAGTTTTAAGCATTCTTTTTTATATTCATTTTAATTCACATGCTAATTAACTCAATTGAGCTATTCAGAAATGTATACATATTTCAAAACATCATGTTGTACATATAAATATCTGCACATTTTAATTATCAAATATGACATAAGAGAATATTAAATATGCCAATCTAAATAGTAAATGGGAATGTAATCTCAACTGGCCCTTGTAGTGAACTTGTTTTGATCAAAATAAATACTCAAAACTTTAAACTAATGCATCAGAAGAAAAAGGAATATGATTCAGAAAACTGTTTTGCCATAGAAGTAGCCAAAGCTTTTTGGATTTCAGTCATTATTAGAACTACGTAGAAGACGTGAATCCTCACCTCATTTGCACACATAGATTTTTCTTCCTGAGTGATGTTCATGCTGCTTTCAAAGTAAATTGAGAGGTGCTGGGTGAGCATGCCCAAAATGGGACACACATACTAGAAAAGGGAAACAAATTGACATCCACTCCATTACATAATAGTAGATCAAAACACACTTTGAAATTGTTCCAATGGTTGTCAGTCTGACCACTGTCTTAAAAACAAGATATAACTGATAACTTTTCTAAAGCTGATTGCATACATGCTAACATTCCTCCCTTACATAATATGTAAAATAAAATATCTTGGCAAATCTATACAATAAATTATCCCCTCCCTAAATTGTGAACTGGTCTGGATTACATACATAACTGGCCCTATTAAACCTGTCTGGTCTCATACCTTCCTACTTTCCACATGTAGAGAACATTTGTTTTCTTACCTATAGTGGAGCATTCCTCTAGATTCCCATAGCTTCTAGTACTAATGTCAGAACACTAACATATCACTCAATACTAAATCATTGTTTTACATTTTCTTGGTAATTGGACATTACATCTATACAGATAAGGAGCATATATTTCCTTCCCTTGTCTTTTTAAGATGTAGCACAGTACCTAGTAGAAAATAGGCGATGTTTTTTGATGAATGAAATCCAATGTATTAACACAGATGTCTGTATATTATCTATGTTCAACTATATTTTTGCCAAAACAGTGCTTTGAACATTGTCAGATACAAATTCTATAAAATCATGAGATAACATGTTCAGAAATGCTAAAAATTGGGACATTATATGATTGGCAATTTGGCTTCTCTGCCCAGCTTGCAGATTCAATTAGTGGTAAGCTAATGTTTTATCTTCAGGGGAGTGAAGAAAATGGATAGGAAGGCAATGTAAGGCAGAGAAGTAAACTTTTATATTCCCAATTTTTAATTGCTTCAAGCTTTCAGGATGGAGAAACAGGTGTCAACTACCTGTGAGATTCCTGGATTGTGCTGCCTTCATTATGCAAGTATCAGCAGCCACAAAACCCAGAATCTCAATCAGTATTTAAGCTTGAGTGAATAATTATCACCAGGGTGCCATACTTTAGCAAGAGCCAGGGGAATCTGGATTGCACAGAGGAAGGCTAACAAACTCTTTGTCTGATACCAGCATAGACAAAGATTACACATGTCATTAGTCTTGAAATAATTTAAGTTCACATTTTATTCAATTCAATTATTTGGACCCTGATTACCATGTATATTAAATATTAACTGAACTTAAAACATTAATAAAAATGTAATTGGGTATTCACATAGTAAATTAAACTAACAGATCCATGATTGGTTGTAAAGATGTACATGTAGTCCTTGACACAAGTTCAGAAGTAAAAGAAACTCTGCTAACAGAGCTAGATTTGGGGGAGGGGGGTTCTACTATGAGGAAAATAGAAACCTGATACGGGTACTACAACATTTTCTAGCTATCTGAATACATGATAATTGTTCATTAAAACATATTTTTAAAATTCAATAGTGGAAGACTAGGATTAATGCCAACTAACCAACCATTAAATTACAGTTTACATATTTTAATAAATGTAACTGTATTCAAAATATCAGAGCTATACAAAAAATTATGAATTAATTGTGCATTAAAGATAATTTTTCCTACTATAAATTTGTAACTAGTTAAAAATGTTCTTCATTTTCAAAAATAGAACATTAACCTTTTATATTTGAACATTGTTATAAATTGTATTATAGCAATCATATAAAAATAGATACTACAGTATTTTCGGTTTCTGTAAAGGAAAAAAGATTAATGAATATCTGAATGACCCCTTCAGAGATGCCACTAAACAAAATCAGGAATTTGATAAGTTACTATAGAAAATGTCAATTACCTCATAAATGTAATTTAAATAAAATACATATAATAGTCCAAATACACAACTAAAACACAAATTGATTAAAAGATTACAGTTTTATTATTGCAAAAATAAGAATAACTGATGTAAGACTTTCAAATATTCTAAAAATGTAAGAAGTCTGTGGAAAAAATCAGGTGTATATTTAGAAATCAATTACTAATACATTTTAGTGCATTTTTTTACTCTTATTGCTATGAACGTTGTAATTGTGAAGGTATTTTAAAACAACTTTTAACTTTTCCTTTTAATACTATATTAATTAATTTCCCTGTGAAGTATCTTTCAACTAATTCACTTTCCAACGCCACTTGTTAAAATGTAAGATGCTTGATACCAAAAGCATTTTTTATTTGTCTTTGTATCTTCAGAATCTGAAATACTTTCTAACTCATGTTAGGAATTCAAATATATGTTTATACATAACTTGCTTGAATAATTTTCTTTTTTTTACTCCAATTTTATTGAATATATCTGACAAATAAAAATTATTCATATTTAAGATATATATAAAATATATTTCAGTATAGCATACATTATAAAATGATTACCATAATTAAACTAATAAAAAATCTATCACTTTATGTAATTATGATTTTTGTGTGCATGCTGAAAGCACTTAAAATCAAATTGCTTAGTAAATTTCAAGTAAGCAATACAGTATTA
>CAUYPK010101569.1:0-14977 GCA_963574355.1 Loris lydekkerianus | reverse complement strand
AACACGCAGATCCGAAAACCACAAACCCCGCCACACCCCCCACTCAAACTCCTCCCCCCACCCCGCCCACCCACCCCCCCCCCCCCCCCCCCCCCCCACCCGCCCCCCCCCCCGCCCCCCCCCCCCCCCCCCCCCCCCCCCCCCCCCCCCCCCCCCCCCCCCCAGGCTCAGATTTGACTTCCTGAACGTCAGTCATCACAGCCCGGAGTTTTGACAGAACTGCAGAGCAGACACATCAATGTCACAGGAACTTAAACTAGGACTCTGTGTCATTGATTGATGGGGTCAGCAGACCCAGCTTTGGGCGTGGTCCTATCCAGAGGGGGGAGTTCCTGTATCTGCCTGGCATGAGTGGTAGGGCCAACCATCCAGCAGGGCCTAACTTTTCTCCAAAGCTGCATTTTGGAGTTTGGCCTAAAGTCCTAGAGTTCTTTCTATGGAGCACAGGAATGGGATCTTGTTCTGAATGACTGGGAGCCCCTTGGCTTATGAGAGGACCATAGGGCCTTCCCCTTGTTAGTTGAGGCAGCTGCTGCAGTGGAGACTGGTTATTGGATAAGGATGGTTGTGTACTTTATTTTGTCTAAAATTAGCTAACAGGTTAAACTGCTTTTTTATTTTTAAAAACTTTTCCTTTACAGAATTAATACAAAAATGCTTATTTTATAGAAATTTTATAAAGCATAATTAAATGCAAAAAATAAAAACTATCTGTAATCCCCTTCTTAAGAGATAACACCGTTAATATCCCAGTGTGTTTCTCTCTTTGTATAAACCATATGTGTGCAAAGTAGATGTGGGGTGGGAACATCTGCTTGAGACTGGTCTCTGTTGCTTCTTGGGTCACTCAGTGTGGTGCTAAGCCTTATTCAGACCTAGAGTGAGTGGGAGGGAATTTTTTTTTTTTTTTTTAAGAGACAGTTTTAGTTTGTCGCCCTCAGTAGAGTGCAGTGGTATCATAGCTCACGGTAACCTCCAGCTCTTGGAGCTTAGCTGATTCTCTTGCCTCAGCCTTCCAAGTAGCTAGGACTACAGGCGCCTGCCACAACACCTGGCTATTTTTTTGTTGTTGTTGCTATTGCAATTTGGCTGGAGCTGGCTTTGAACCTGTCACCGTGGGTATATGGTGCGGGCACCCTACTCACTGAGCCACAGGTGCCGCCTGGGAGGGAATTTCTTGAGAACCCAGATCTTGGGCTTGGTGCCTGTGGCTCAAGCCGCTAACTCCTGAGCTGGCGGGTTTAAATCCAGCCCGGGCCCACCAAACAACAGTGATGGCTGCGACCAAAAAAATAGCCGGGCATTGTGGCGGGTGCCTGTAGTCCCAGCTATTTGGGAGGCAGAGGCAGGAGACTCACTTGAGCCCAGGAGTTGGAGGTTGCTGTGAGCTGTGATGTTACAGCACTCTACCCAGGGCAACAGCTTGAGGCTCTGTCTCAAAAAAAAAAAAAAAAAGAAGAACCACACACACACACACACACACACACACACACACACACACACCCCATCTTGGCCAGGCGCAGTGGCACACGCCTGTAATCCCAGCACTTGGGAGGCTGAGGCAGGTGGATTGCCTGAGCTTACCAGTTCACGATCAGCCTGAGCCAGAGTGAGACCTTGCCTCTGAAAATAGCTGGGTGTTGTAGTGGGCACCTGTACGCCGAAATACTTGGGAGGCTGAGGCAAGAGAATCCCTTGAGATGAAGAGTTTGAGATTGCTGTGAGCTGTGATGCTATGGCACTCTACCGAGGGCAACAAAATAAGACTCTCAAAAAAAAAAAAAAAAAAAAGGAAAGAAAGAAAGAAAAGAACCCCAATCTCCTAATAAACAATGAAGGCTAGGGTAGGATGTTTGTGAAAAGTTGTTGGGTGCACTGCAGAGAGATTCTCGGGCATACACTTGCCCTGCAGAGGTCAGGACTGGCTGATGGCAGTGGGGCTCCTACTGTGGCTGCCCCGCCAACATTTCCAGGAGGCAGCAGTCCTAGCTTGTCTCAGCTGAGCTGACCTCTAGTTAAGGGAAATGAACACCTCTGGGTGTTGTACCATGTGGCAGTGAGTGGTGAATGGTGAGGGGCTGTGAGCACAGGGCAGCAAGTTGCAAAATGTTAGGGGCTGGAGATGGGGTAGAGCTGGCTTTCTGGGGAAGGTAATAGGGGATGCTTAAGAAAGGATGATTGTGACAGCTGTGCTTTGTTGGCTGCTATCTCGAGCACCCTGCAATTAAGAGTAGATGCTTTCAGCAAGTCCACAGCTGCAGACGGTGGGGTCCTCACTTTACAGTTCAGACTGCTCACAGCTGTAAGTGAACAGGCCAGGCTCCAAGCCTGAAACTAGCCTCACAGTCAATCTGCCCCAGGCTCCTGGAGGAGGGTGTAAGGGGTGAAGTGGAAGGTGCCCGGGGATTCTGGGGACTGCTGCACACCACACTGGCGCTCCCTGCAGCCTGCACAGTGCTGAGGACTGACAAGCCCATGAGGATGCTGCAGCAGCCCCGATACACTTAAATCCTTATCACCAAGAGATAGGATAAAAGGTTGAGAAGTCTCTTGTGTTTATAATTTAAAGAAATTAAGAAATTGGAACAGTACATTTTTACATTTTAGTAAAATACAAGATTGTACAGTTAGTCATTTCCCACGAAATGCGTAGCAGTCTCTCGGGAGACTGAGGAGATGCAAGCAGGCCTTCCTCAGTGAGTCCACGCAGCACGTGGCTCTGGTTCCCCTTTAAAACAAGAGGAAAGGGCGAGCCTGCCAGAGCCAGCACCTCTGAGGGGACAAGGCCCCGTCCCCATGTCTGGGTGGCTCTGAAGCCTGAGTGCTACCACCTGCGGCTTAAATGCTCATCAGGGGAGCCCCTGTGAGCTGGAGAGGAAGAGCACTCCAAAAGGGGATCCTAAGTTTCCTTAACAAAACCTGTCCCAGACTTATACCTCTAACCTTTAAGAAGGGACAAAACCCTTTGAATGTTTGCAGGGCTACCCTGTAGAGAAGGGACCAAGTAGACCCACACACCACAGTGGCTAGAATCTGGAGAAAGTTAGGAAAGAGCTTTGTGAAGGTAATAAAATCTGCTGGCTCCTCAGCAGGTGGTGATCCCTGTTCACTGAGGGGAGGGGAGGGGAGAGCGAGGGGTGGTGCTGAGGACATCTTATGGTCTTCCAGGGAACAAAGCAAATGCCACCTTCCCCAAAATGTTCCCATCTCTTATCCTGTAGCGCCTTTCTAGTCATCCCTATGTTAGAAGGGGAAACAAACTAAAAAAATGTGGGATTCAGTCTTTAGAAACTTTGCATAAGGTAAATGTTCGTTCAGTCCCAAGGTATGTTTTCTTAAAACATGAGGGTCATTTTGATCATCGAGAGATAATGTCTTGGCTCACTGCCTGTGGCTCAAGTGGCTAAGGCGCCAGCCACATACATCTGAGCTGGCGGGTTCGAATCCAGCCTGGGCCCGCCAAACAATGACGGCTGCAACAACAACAACAACAAAAATAGCCGGGTGTTGTGGCGGGCGCTTGTAGTCCCAGCTACTTGGGAGGTGGAGGCAGGAGAATCGCTTGAGCCCAGGAGTTAAGAGGTTGCTGTGAGCTGTGATGCCATATCACTCTACTCAGGGTGACAGCTTGAGGCTGTGTCTCAAAAAAAAAAAAAAAAAAAAGAAGTAATGTCTTTGTAATTGAAGCCCTAGGATTAATGTTCTATTTCTTTTGGAAACTTCATCCTGCTCACTTAGCACCACTATGAGTCACAGATTTCTTCTATAACTTAAATATGTGGGGCCATTTGTTAGAAGATCCATGCGTATCACCTTGAATTACTGTAAGTTATAAAATACCGTGCATCCTGGGAAAACCACCCACAGTGGACATTGTTGGTTCTTTTAAGGACTCCGTATGTCCACATTCCTTAGCCCCCATGGACCACAGTTGAATTGACTCTTAGTTTTTACATTTAAAAACTAAAGGATGGCCAGATGGCAGTTAAAAACAGATGTGAAACCTTCCAAAAACTCTCGAGGAAGAAGAGAATGGTTGAGGCTGAGCTGGGCAAGATGGTGACAAGTCATCTGCATCTCTGTTCCACAACAGTTGTGTCACCACAACATCCTGGTGACAACAGTTTTGAGAAGGGCCATCCCCTCCCCCAGCAGGGGAGGTTGCCACACTCTCAGCCCTCCCCGGGGTCAGTGGGTCCAGATCCTGCTTCTCAGCAGTTTGAGCAGCCATGGTGTCCGTGTCGCAGGCTGTCACCCATTAAGAATCTGAGGAGGAGGAGCTGAAGCCTGAAAGATGGCTGAGGGGTTGGGCGTGAACTTCTTCCTCACCTCAGGGACCTGCAAAATGAAATGTGGTCACATGTCATTGGGCCTTTTCCTTAACTACATCTCACCCTAGCTCCAGGAAAAAAATTTCTCTTTTTTTGTCCCCCAGGATTTAAGACTACTAACCTGAAGGGTGAATGGGGGAAACGGTGAGCGGTTATCACGGCATTCGTTAGTAGCTCATTGGTGCATGGACCCTCCATTCTGCTCCCTGAAGCCACCTTTGGGTGGAATTGAGAAGCCAAACAGGCCTCACCTCCCTTCTGTCTTCTTTCTCTTCATAAGAAGAGCAAATAACCTGAGAAAATGCTCGGGTATTTGGAAAGGCCAAGAGTACGATTGGGACTTAGGAGGCAAAAATGATACTCTGCTCACCAAAGAAGCCAGCCTTAGAGGAGCACCCATCTGGGTAATGACAAAGAACTCTGGTTTTCTGTTTGTGGGATCCTTGGTTGGGCACTGCTGTCACTGGCCATAATGCCATTTGACTCCATCAAAATCTGATTCCTGATCCCAAGTTTAGATAAAGGCCTCTGAAACCACAGCCCCTACAGCACCAGCTTTGGGCTAACCTGGAAGCTGGCCCCAGGGCTGCTATCCCATCCGGACATTTGGGTTGTGATGACTCTGGCTGGTTTTGCCTTTGTGGATCTTGAGGGCTTCGCTGCAGTCCAAGCCTGGAACTCTTGCCTGGAATAGAAAACACAGTCGCAACCTCAGACACCGTCAGCTGTCCCATCCCCTGGCTCTTCAGGGACCCCTGCTCTGCCTGTGCTGCTGCTTGGCGTGTCATGGTCCTGTCTACTACTGAGCTGCTTCAGGTGGTCATTTATCCTCCTCAGAACTGGCAGCACCTCCCAGGCAGACGGCTCACTTGGGGAGCATGCAGCCTGCAGCTGTCCGGCCCCTCGCCCCTCAGTGCTGCACTGGGAAGTCTGGGCTTACCCAGTCTCCTAAGGCAGGAGGAAGAGAAACTCACTGGTGGCAGGCTCAGGACAGAGATTGGCAGCTGCTACATGCTGGGTTGTGGAGCCAGCAAGCCCCAGCACTCGGCATTGTTTCCAGGACCCCCTGAAACTACCACTGCCTGTCCAGGAGCGAGGCTCCGGTCCCAGGGCCAGTGGAGGTCTGTTGCATCCAGCCCAGATCACTAGAGGCCACTTATGTCCAGAGAAGGTGCCTGGACAGCATGTGGCTAAAAAGAAAACCCAAGCTCAATATTGTTGGGGTTTTTTTAAAATACTTAATTAGCTCACACAAAAGAGAAGATGAATTGTGACCATCTCAAAAAACTGCAAGATGGTCTGGCTTTTACACGGGTCTGTGCATGTTGGAGAAAGCAGGTCCGTGAGGTTGTTCGTACGTGAGCATGCCAGGAGGGAGGGTGGGATGATGAGGGACAGCCATCCCCCTAGAGGGGAATGACAAGGCTGGTACAGCCTAGCTCCACATCCTGATGAAAAGACTGACTTGCTCTATTTCTCTTGACAAAAGAGACTTTTTTTTTTTTTTTTTAAGAGACCTTTCTGCCAATTCCCTGCTGGAGAGTGAGCTCAGGAAGGCAGAGGTCCCTGTATCCACAGGAGCACCTGGCTGAGGTGACGTGTGAAGTACATAGGGGGCAGAGCCAGTATCCACATGGGCCTGGGTTGCTCTCTGGGGCTTTAGATAGACCCCGAGGCCAACAAAGCTGCCTTTTCTTCTTGGCAGTAGCACAGCTGGGGCACCACTGGGCTGGGAGCAGCTGTGTCTGTCCATGGCCAGGATGCTTAGGGGTGAAAGGAGGAGGGCTGGGCCAAGGCCATGTCAGGTAATTTTTGCGTCTAAAGCTGGATGGTCCTAAAGATCTGCTGCCCAAACCATCTGCTGCTCTTTCTCCTAGAGAAGGCAGGTGCTCCCCTCAGCATGCCCTTCTGTCCCCAAACTACCTTTCATCCCAGAGCTGAGCCTTGGGCCGGTACCCTGAACCTGCTGCCCTGCGGTGGCTGTAGGGGTCCCAGGGCAGGAAGTGACCAGAGCCACCTGCTAGAGCATCCCTTTGGCTACTGGAGAAAGAACCCAGGTCAGAGGTTGCTTCAGGGGCAATAGAGAAAGGTCAGCAATGATTGAGTCATCAGGGTCTGGTGACTGCCCGTAAGAGAAGGAAGATAGACTAATGGCTCAGGCCAAGATTAGTGAGAAATATAGGTCTAGCCTTTCAGTGTTCAAGCTTGTTTCAGCATCCACCCAGGAGCTGCACCCTGGGGGCTGCCGTTCCCCCACTGAGGGGCAGGCGCTGGGTAGGGCAATGTAGGGAGCCCTAGAGGATCAGGAGGCCTGGGTTCTCAGCCCAATGTGGCTTCAGATAAATTCTTTAAATTCCTGAGCCTCACCTCTCTGGGACTCAGGAGTTAAGTGGGGCTGCTGATCCATGTGGGAAAAGTGGGAACCAAGTCTTGTGGCTAACCCTTTAAATGACCTACCTAAGAAGGAAAGAGGAAAATAACCAAGGAGTTGGGGACTTGGCTTCCAGAAGTAGATGGGGCTAGAACCTGAGCCAAGGCACTGAACTTCCCAGAGTGCAGAATTACAGAGGGGAGGCCCTGGGAGGAGCTGGTCAGGTGGTGGGACCTAGGCTGGCCATAAGCAGGACCCGTAGGGGTGGGGAGGTTGAGGTCGAGGGGCTGTGAGGAGTTGCCAGATGTCTACTCTGCTATCTTTGAGGTTCTGGTCTGTTCATACTCTTGGCTTTCTGTTTTTTTGAGACAGAGTTTCATTTTGTCGCCCTCGGTAGAGTACTGTTGCATCACAGCTCACAGCAACCTCTAGCTCTTGGTGATTCTCTTGCCTCAGCCTCCCGAGTAGCTGGGACTACAGGCCCCCACCACAACACCTGGCTATTTTTTGTTACAGTTTGGCTGGGGCCGGGTTTGAACCTGCCACCCTTGGTATATGGGGCTCGTGCCCTAATCACTGAGCCAGAGGTGCCACCCGGCTTTCTGAATTTCTTTAAAATTTGCTTAGATGATGTGAATTTTGCAAAATGGAAGGCCAGGTGGCCTTGCTTATGCCAGGTCCTGGAGCTAGAGGTAAGAGTCCCAGAGGCCAGCTGGCCACGCACTCAACTGGGTGGTACTGAAGTTCAATGGTGATCCTGTGTTTCTGCCCAAGTGGGGGTAGGGGTCTGGGCAGCCCAGCTCTTGCTATTCCTACTTTATAGCTGAGGACCGCGTGAATGAGACCAAGTGGTTCCTACCCTAAGTTCATACACAGGAGTGAGCACTGCCCAGGGTCCAACTCCTGTCAGTGCTTTCCCACCGCTAGCTTCAGGACGTAGTTCAAGAAACAAGTGATTCTGAGGAGGCAGCTTCTGGGGGATGACAACCCTTGGGGCTACACATCTCTGAGCAAGACAGACTTGGGTTCCCCTCCCTGCTGTGTCATCAGAGCAGTGCCTGCCACCGATGAACAGAGGCCTGGGAAACTAATTCATGGGCTGAGCCTGGAGCCTGGTGCTAAAGCAGAGAAAGCAGTAACTAGTACCTTTACTTTCTCCAGTAAGGGGACCCAGCAGGATATACACACTGCGTGCCCCACACAGGTAAGGGACTGCTTCTAAATGCTCAGGCTTTGCCAGAACATCCCCAGTAAGGAGCTCAGCACCATGAGAGGCAGTTCCTGCCTGGTCAGAGAGCTTCCTTCCCAGAGCTGAAAATTTCTCCCTGCACATTCTATCCCTGTCCTGTTTTGGCCTTGTGACATGAGTCATTGAGAGGTACAGCATGGCTAGCCCCTCTGGCCTTCCGGCCTTCCAGCCTTCCCACTATTCAGGACCCTCCACCTGGTTCCGATCCCCACCGCTGGCAATCAGACCTGGCTAGAGCCTGAGCACTGTGCCTGTTTCTGCTCTGCCATCAGCAGTCTCCTCAAGTTTAGCAGCTCAGCGTGAACACGTGTCAGTGAATGCAGGCCTGCAGCATCTGCAGCCACTTCCCCATCAAGTTCCTTAAGAAGCGCACACCTGGGCAGGCACAGCTCACACCTATAATCCTAGCACTCTGAGAGACCCAGATGGGTGGTTCACTTGAGCTTGGGAAGACCAGCCTTAGCAAGAGGGAGACCCCTGTCTCTACTAAAAATATACAAACTAGCTGGGCATTTTGGTGGGCACCTATAGTTACAGCTACTCAGGAGGCTGAGGCAGGAGGATGGCTTGAGCCCAGGAGTTTGAGGTTACTGTAAGCTAAGATGACGCCACGACACTCTAGTCTGGGTGACAAAGTAAGAACCCCCCCACACACAAATCTCAAAAAGGAAAGAAAAAAAAACACACCTATGAAGGAACCTCCTCCAGAGATAGACTGTTCTGTATGTCTTAGTAAGGGTGGCCCAAGGAGATACATTTGTCAAAAGTTACGAGTTGTACACTTAACAATGGACGAATTTTATAGTATGGAAAATATGCCTTAATACAGTTTTTTAAAATAAACTGGTAGATGAAGTTTTTTGTTGCAGTTTGGCGGGGGCCAGGTTTGAACCTGCCACCCTTGGTATATGGGGCTCGTGCCCTAATCACTGAGCCACAGGTGCCACCCAGCTTTCTGAATTTCTTTAAATTTTGCTTAGATAATGTGAATTTTGCAAAATGGAAAGCCAGGTGGCCTTGCTTATGCCAGGTCCTGGAGCTAGAGGTAAGAGTCCCAGAGGCCAGCTGGCCATGCACTCAACGGGGTAGTACTGAAGCCACGCCTTTTGGCTCTTTAATTCCACAGGCAGGAATTTATCCCAAATAAATTACGGTATGAACAAAGATTTAGTTACAAGAATGCTTATCACAGAAATTATTTTTTCTTCAACAAATATTTTTAAAATAGACTGTGTGGGCAGCGCTCGTAGCTAAGTGGGTAGGGTGCCGGTCTCAAACACTGAGGCTGGCAGGTTTGAACCCAGCCTGGGCCAGCTAAAACGACGACGGCAACTGCAACAACAACAACAAAATAGCCAGGCGTTGTGGCGGGCACCTGTAGTCCCAGCTATTCGGGAGATTGAGGCAAGAGAATCGCTTAAGCCCAAGAGTTGGAGGTTGCTGTGAGCTATGATGCCATGGCACTCTACTAAGGATGATGAAGTGAGACTCTGTCTCAAAAAAAAAAAAAAAAAGTTTTAAAATACATATTTTAAAAGAAAAAGAAAAGCAATTGCTCAGAAGTGTAAAGTGAGAAGTTTCCTTCCACCCTGACAGTCCCCAACAATCCCCAAGTCCCTCTCCCCAAATGTTCCACCTCCTGGATCAGAGATATCCTGATGTGAGCATATGTGTGTATGTTAATACCCTTTTAAAAACACAAATTAAGTAGCATAGGCGCTCTCCTGCTCCTTGTTCTTTTGACATGTACATATTTAAGGTCTTCTGTTAGTGCCTGTGGGGCTCCACTGTCCCATCCTATGACAGGGATATAATTAACTGATACCCTACATCAGTGGGCTGTGGGCTTGTACAGGAGTTTGATGTGCCTTGTGTCCCGGCCCCAGATGGTGGGATATCTGTAGTGAAAATTCTTGGAAGTGAGATGGCTGCATCAAAGGAATAGTACTTTCAAAAGCCTCAAATAAGAAACACTCTAAAAAGCAATGAGGTAGTAGATAATATTTGAAGATACAGATGCATATTCATAGGATAAAAATACTGCACATTTATTAAAATTCATGATGTAGAACAGCTCATAAATGGACATTCACAATAGGTGAGAAATAATGTGTACAGTAGAAATCTCACCGTGTGAAAACACATATGCACTTAAAGAATTAGAACTGCCTTGGCTGGGCGCATGTAGCTCAAGTGGCTAAGGCGCCAGCTACATACACCAGAGCTGGAGGGTTTGAATCCAGCCTGGGCCTGCCAAACAACATCTACAACCATAAAAAAGAAAAGTGGGTGGGGACTGCGCCTCTGACTCAGTGAGTAGGGAGCCGGCCCCATATACCGAGGGTGGCAGGTTCAAACCCAGCCCCGGCCAAACTGCAACAAAAAAAATAGGCGTTGTGGCGGGCGCCTGTAGTCCCAGCTGCTCGGGAGGGAGGCTGAAGCAAAAGAATCGTTAAACCCAGGAGTTGGAAGTTGCTGTGAGCTGTGACGATGCCATAGCACTCTACAGAGGGCCTGAGGCTCAAAAAAAAAAAAAAAAAAAAAAAACAAAACTACCAGTTTAGGGAAGGTTCAAGAGGATGTCTCTGTGTGTGTGTGTGTGTGTGTGTGTGTGTGTGTGTTTATCATAATTTCTATAATCACCGATTTTCCGCACTGAGTAGGAACTACTTTTGCAATAAAAGAAAAAAGGGAGAAGCCCAGAAGCAGAGCTGGGGTTGCGGGCAGGGAGGACCCGCAGACCTGTCCTTCGGGCCTCGCCACCAACGCCCCCACAGAAGGCAGTGGCCAGAGGGGCTCAGCCTGGCCGCGCCGCTCCTAAGCCCCACTCTGGCGGAAGTTAAGAGGAAGCGGATTTAAACTCAGCAAAGCAGGCAGTGGGGACGCGGCTGCCGAGAGCGCGGGAGTGAGCGCCCCTCCAGCGGAGGTGCTCTTTCCGAGTTTGGACTGGAGGGGCGAAGGTGACACCTGCGGGGCCCGGGGACCAAAGAGGGTGACCTCCGAAGCCGCCAGCAGCTCTCGGGGTGGCGCGGGATCCTCGCTCGGGCGCCTCCTGGCCCCCACCCCCACCTCCCAGCCTCAGTGTCCTCCCAGCCCGGGGTCTGGACTCCGTGCCTTCCCCGCCCGGGCCAGATACCTGTAAGATGTGGTCGCCGCCGCAGCCACGTCCGCGTCGCCGACGGGCAGCACGTAGACCCCACGGGCCGGGCGCGCGGAGGGCTTGCCCGTGCGGCTGCCCGGCCCCGGCCCGCGGCCCTGCGGCGCGGCCCTGGGCCCCGCGGGCGCCGTCCGCACGCCGAAGTCCCGCTGGTACTGAGTGAGCGGCAGGTCCCGGCCGGAGTCCTGAGCGCCCGCGGGGGACTGGCTCCTGCACGGGGCGGCGACGCCGGAGCCCGGCTCCTCGCTCTCGAGGTCGGAGTAGCCGTGCAGGGTCAGCGGCACCGCCACGTCGGAGCGGTCCAGCTGGTTCCAGCGCCGCGCCAAGCAGCACAGGCGGCTGATGCTGGGCCACGCCATGCCGGCCCCGGCCCCGGCCCCGGCCCCGGCTTTGCCGCGACGCTCCCCGCGCTCCTGGCCGCGCCGCCCCCGCCCCCACCCCCACCCTCCCCGCGCCGCCGCAGCGCCGCGCCCGGCCTGGGCGGGAGTCCCGGGAAAAGATCGTACAGTCTCCTGGGGGCCACCTAAAACCGCCCGCACGTTTCATTATTGAATCCCACGTTTTCTAAGTGTTTCTTAGGAATCTATCTGGCTTCGCAGAGGCCGAAGACCAGACGGTGACAACTCGCTGATCGGACAGCCGGGCGCAATCACCTGGC
Organism: Loris lydekkerianus; assembly: GCA_963574355.1. NCBI lineage: Eukaryota > Metazoa > Chordata > Mammalia > Primates > Lorisidae > Loris > Loris lydekkerianus. The sequence goes on along the minus strand of CAUYPK010101569.1, from coordinate 3,211 downwards.
TTTGTCGCAGGAGGTCGGGTGGCTGCTGCATTTGTGCTCGGCCGCACTGCGGGGACCCAGCGGGCACCGAGGATGTCATGGGCCATGCTTCCCAGGAACACGTGCTCGAATCAACCTGTGAGTCACCGCCTATTTGCCTTTGATGCTAGACCTCACTTGTGACAGCCGGTCCAGTTTTCATTAAGACTTGGCATTAGGAACCAATTGACCTTTCCCTGGGTCCTAGAATCCCTGATTTTAAAGCATGGCCCCAAAGGCTTAAGTTTTATAAAGCTGCCACAACACTTTGGCCACTATGCTATCAAGTTCTTTCCCTCCTGTCTGCCTGTTATTCCTTTAATACAGAGCTAATTTTGAATAATCCTCCAGGTTAAAGGTCAGTCCATTTAATGCACAAAGTATCAGAAATAACTCCCTGAGCACCCTTCAAAGGCTTTCTGAGTATCTGACACCTGCCCTCCATCTGCAGCGCAGACCAGTTACCACTGACACTGTTGTAAGGGCATCCCTTACCCTGAGCTCCATTGCCAGACTAGCCTTGGAAGGTGCCCAGCCTGCACCTTGGAGGAGAGGACGGCACACAGCCCAGCCAGCCAGAAAACACTCATCTCCCAGACGTGCTTTTCTTACAAGGCATAGCAAAGCATCAGAAGCTGTGCAGTGCAGGCTGCACAGTGAAGACGCTGCACCTCTAAGTGCCGCCTTTGTCCCTGGTGTAAACTGTGCATCAGGGCCCTGGGTTAGCCAGCATGGTAGAGGACACTTGGTGACTCTGCTTTGCAGGAGAAAAGAGCAGCTCTCTTTACTTCATCAAACAGTGAAGCACACTATGTGTGCAGTGACAACAGATGTGGAAAAACATGTCGTAGGACTGATAAAACCAGGACAGCAGAGTGACAAGGGACAGGGAAGGCTGGACTTGCTGCCTGTTGTGAGGGACAGTGGTTGGGCCGATGGGAACACAGGGCACAGTGGATGAAGGTTCTGCCAGAGACAACAGAGACCAAACCATGGAGGGCCTTGGTAGCCACACTAAAGAGCTTAACAATATTGGAGAGACAAATATTTTTAGCACTCTGGAAGCCACACAGAGATCAAGGACACCTTAGAGACCACCCAAGAATAGTCTCAACAGTCCAGGCATGGGAAGGGCAGATGAGGGACACCACCGAGGCACAGGCACTGGGCATGAGGGGAGGGCTGGACTGTGGAAACGAGAGGCCAGAGAGGAAATCTACAACAGCTCCTGGGTGATTGGTGTCTCTCAAGTCACAGTGATACTGGAGGTGCCTGCGCAGCAAGATTCCAGACCCTGGAACCACATGTGTTGCAGTAGATAGGTTTACTAAATTAGAGAGCACAGACACGCAGTGGGTCTGGGGCTCACAAAACACCCTAACCGACAACTGAAGCCTCAGGAGGTACGCCCCCACTCCTCAAGTGTATATGGAAATGAGACAACAGACCAGTTCCAGGGACCCCACAGGTAAGAAGCTGGCAGAAGAGGCAGCAGTGCCCCATCACAACACCTCCGGTTTCTTTACTGGCAAAGTGAGGGCTGGGTTATGAAAATTCTCTCTCCTCAAAGTGATACCAGTTTAGAATAGAATCCTCTGCCAGGAAAGAACTGGTACCACAGCGGAGGTGGGTCCAACTTGGTGGAAAAAGGATAAGAACTGGCAAACAGTGGACAATTTGTGTCACCATTTAGTTCCCCACCACCTGGGGAGGTGGGCACGACTCCCACTTTTTGCAAGGCGTATCCATCAGTGGTGGGCAACCTGAGGCACATTAACCAGACAAGGCTGACATCTGCACCTTCATTCCCTCAGTGCAAAGGTGCAAGATTTGGTGTAACACCGTCTTAACACCGAAAAACCGAGCACTCTATGTAAATCCTTTCAAGAAAAACAAACTGTCAAATTGCACTGCTAGATATAACTCTCCATCACGAGAACATGAGCTACACTACAGAGAGGTTATGATGACCACTGTCTGCTATTTCAGTAAGACTTTTCAATTAGAATGTACATTTTCAAACATAAGATGTGATTTGGCTCAGATTCAAATCTGAATTTATCCAATCATTTCTTTTGTCTTAATTTATCTACAATTTTAACCTAGAAAGCGAAACTTAAAAATAGCTTTTTGTATATGCCATTCAATTGCAGGTTATTACCTTTCTTGGAAAAATTTAGAAAATAATGCAGCTGTTATTTTAGACCATGCCAGAGAAACAACACTCTTGACTTTTGACTGTCAGCCAACCCACAGGCCAGGCAGATAAGCAGTGCATACTCTGAACAGAGGTGCTGGACAGCTGGTACAAACACCAGCATGTTAGCACTTTGATTAGGACTCTGAACATGCCCTCTCCCCAGGTCCCCCCAAACTATGTCAATGCAACAACACAAGACACCACAAAAGCGTCAGTGCTCTTAAAGAAAAAGCACACACCCTTTGCTTACAAACTAGAGATATAAACCTTTATTTCATAACTGTCGTAATTCACTTTTTGTAGACATAGACTGGGGGACACAGAAATCACTGGGAGGCCGGATGCCAGTGTCATCAAAGCAGGAGCACAGCCGTGGTCACTCCAGGGCCCAGGTGCTCCTATACCTCCCAGGCGGGACGGCCCAGATGCACTAGTATTGCCCAGTTTTACTTAGAGCCACCTCCTTTTTTGCGGCCATTAGTCCTCATTTCATGCCAGATTTTCACTAGAGGCTCTCTGTTCTTCCATATAAGTTCATGACCATAAGTAACATACCATCTGGAGAAAAAAAAAACAAAACAAAACAGGTCCAACATTCAAACAGTGTAACACAAATGGTGTAAGTACCATAATGATATCAAGTAGACATTTTTAAAAATCCAATGCCATGGAAGAAAAAGTATCTAATGTAATCAGCCCTACTATGAAACCAATTTATAGATTTCATATGAAAGCTATAAACCAATTATAGCCCAAAAATATTGGGAAAGGGGAGGAGGAGGGGAGGAAGAGGGAAGAGGAGGAGAGAGGGAGGATGGTGGAGAAAGGGAAATTGGTAGAACCACACCTAAGGTGCATCTTACAAGGGTATGTGTGAAACTTACTAAATGCAGAATATAGACGTCTTAACACAAGAAAATGCCAGGAAGGCTATGTTAACCAGTGTGATGAAAATATTTCAAATTGTATATAAAACCAGCACATTGTACCCCA